>ML790554.1:36413-47898 GCA_009831015.1 Picea engelmannii
TTGTTTTATTTCTTTTTAGGTTTGTGTGGGTTTGCATTATTTGTTCTGACCATATTATTTTGTTGCAGGGCGTTGAAGAATTGTTTTCGTGCAGTCGAAGTTTGAAGAAGTATTTTCATGCAGCTTCCCATGCATGCTTTATTGCCTCTGGCTTTTTTTCCTTCCAATTTTATAGGTCGAGCTATGTGCTTATGATTGCAATAAATCAATGTTTTTCTGCTATCCAAACTAATTTCGTTCAGCAGCCCTTTGTTTGGAGAAAATTTCACCCCTTTTTCTTTCAATTCTACCGCTGGTGGGAGAGTGATGAGGCTGACGCCCCTTTTTTCTTAACTAGGTTTATTACAATTTTTTTTAAATGTAATAGGATTATTTTTTAAATTTAATAGGATTTAACTCTGAAATCTGTTAAGCTTATGAATAAAATCCATGAATCAGCTAGGCTTATGAATCAACCGAAACCTTTCGGCGTTCACCAGTCACAAACTCAGCCACGAGTTTGTATCTGTGCTAGTAGGTACAGACCCAGTCTATAGCCTGGCGCAGTGCAGAAAGGATAAAATCCCCTCCGATTGCCTCAAATGCATAACCGTGGCAGAGAAGCAAATTCGCAACTGCTCCGCGGTATCTGGTGGCATAGTGATTTATGATGGTTGTTTCTTGCGATACGAGAGTAACAATTTCTACGCCCAAACCACGGGCTCTGGTTACACGCAGTACTGTGGTGCCACTAAGGCTAGCGACAACAATAATCAGTTTTCGAAACGACCCAAAATTTGATGGTCGATCTGATAACGGAAGCTCCGAAATCCGCTGGGCTTTTCGCTGCACAAACGAGTCAAGGGCCGTCAAATAGTACCATCTATGCTCTTGCTTCGTACCTGCGCTCTATTAAGGATTCAGGCTGCAGTGAATGCCTGGGAATAGCAGAGGGCAATATCAGAAACTGTCTTCCCGAGACGGAGGGACGGGCTGTGGACGTTGGCTGCTATCTGCGATGTATCCCTTTTTCCCGAGCAACGTCACGACGGATCTTACTACCCTTTTATCTTCAGGTTCTGAAAAATTCCACTTTCTGTTACCTTTCCTTCCAGTTTGTTAAGACTTCGACAAAGTGCGTATTTATTTTACAGATTATATGTATATTCAAAATATTATATTATATTATTTTCGTTTTAATTTTGAACGATGAAAGGAATGAAATTATCATAGTATATATTTTTTAATTATTTAATTTCATATCATATATTAAAGTTTTTATATTAAATTATAAAAAACTTTATAGTTTAAGAAATTTGATTCATTTCACTATTTAATATATTTAGATTTTGGATTTAAAATGGATTTAGGGTGGTTTAATATTTATATGTTGTGAGTTACATACATTACTATTTGATATATTTAGATTTTGGATTTAAAATGGATTTAGGTTGGTTTAATTTTTATATGTTGTGAGGTACATACATTACGTGTCTTTTTAAAAATGGTGGCATATTCTTGTGTAGTTTCCACATTAACTTCCTTGTATTTATGAATGTCTCTGTTTATCATTACTTAATTTCTTTACTATTTCACTTTTACATAATATAATTAATAATTTATTGTGGTGGTTTATTAATTGCCACCTATCATATTTTCACAAATCTAAACAAGGTTATTTAACTTTTAACATTTACCTCTTCATTGTTAATTTTTTGCATCTTACAACTAGGTGTGTTTATGTAGGAGGTCTTTGCACCCAGAGGAGTGGAAAAAATCAATAAGAATGTTTAAACTTTGACGAGTTTACATGTTTCAAAACATTCTTGCCTTGTGATTAAGTTTCACCACCTGGCCCTCATTACTTTTTACCACCTCCCATGCCGATGAGTGGACATAAATAATTAATTAATTTTGGTGGTGGAGTGGCAGGTGACTAGCGTGTGGAGGGATGACAATGGTGGAATGCGAGGTGTAGAGAGATGGCATTTTAGTGTTCTATTTTGTTATTGTAAGAGTGTCGAATCGGTTTCATTCTCCTCCATCGATCACATCTTCAGATCGACGATCCAATCTCTTTGTCGTGCAACTCCTTTTCCTAATCAAATCGACGAATCATATTTGATCAACCATTGATTGAATGGCTCCCAGTCAACCCTGGGATTAAAACTTATTATCCATGATCTAACGACTATCATTCACCGATGGAATAATATGATGGCTCCTATAGCTTCCTTCAAATTACACTGTTGTAGTGACGATTAGATCATCGATCCTTTATAGTGATCGATGATCTCTATAATCCCATTCATGATCTTGCTCAATCTTTACTTCTCTCTCACCTAAGCTTCAATTGTCCTGCAAAAAAACTCTAAGATATGCAACATCAATTGTTTACATAGATCTACATGGTTTAAAATATCTAGTTTCACAAAGACACAATGTTAAAGATGACAGAGGTTCCTCACACATAATAAACAAATATTTCCCCATTAACACTCGAAACAAAGTATTCTTCTTTTGTATTAAACAAATTCACACACTACTGTACATGCAAATTTACATAAGGCTTTTCAATGCCTTCCTGACCTAATCACATTCAATAGGTCTTCCTCTTCTCTAGCCTGATTTCTTCCTTAATGGCCAACTCCTCTTCTTGGCCTGATTTCTTCCTTAATGGCCAACTCCTCTTCTTGGCCTAATTTCTACTTAATTGGCCACCTCTCTTGGCCAATTAGGCCAAGAAGAGGAGTTGGCCTATAACTACTTTCATTTCGCCACCCTCTTTTGGCCTTCAAAGCTTACAATCTTTATTCAAAAGATACTGAAACTAGAATTTGTTTCAGATCCATTAATTTCTCAACAAATCCCCTAAGGATCCTCTTAGATCCACAAATCTCTCACTCAACTCCTACCTTTAGGATTCATAAATACCTATTATATCTCTCTCATCATTCTAATATCTCTCAACTCCTCTCATGTTCCCACACATTCGAGAACATTTACAATCAAATCCCCACTTTCATTATCAAACCCCTATCCTATGTCTCTTCTCTAGAAATCATAAAACATAGGAAAATACAATAAAACAAACATGAGGGAACCAAATCCCTTAGAGAAATGAAGACACCCTAGGTCTTGTCAAATGTACAAGATTTTGGAAGTAGTGCGCTCATGCATCAATTATCTCTTTGATTTCCACCAAGGTACCTCGCGGCTAAATTTCGAAGGGTTTCATAGAGGAGAATAAATGAGGGGACAATGGAAATTAGGGTGAGGCAAGGGGGAAAATTTTGGCAACAGGTCATCGCTTAGGGGTCAGATTTTTAGAGAGTGAAATCATATGTGTATCCAAGATGAGAAAGTGCATTGATCTTGTTGTTGTCATTGGAAATAATCCGTATAAATTTATTTCTTAGGTTATTTCGATTGGAATGTGGTAGGGCCTTGTATATTGAGGACATTAATAGGCCTTCTGGAGTCATAAGCTATTCCAAATCTAGGGTTAGGATTTATATAGTCATATGACTAGGTTTAGATATCGTCTAGGGTTAGGGCTTGTACTATGGAAATTCTACTATATATGACAGTACTTAAATAAATACATTAATGTTAATAATGTTACATAAATATAATGTTAATTGATATTTGATGAAACAATAAATAAAGTGGTTGAGGAAATAGTAAATTTAAATCTTCATAACAACAATAAACAACATTGCATTTAAATCTTCATCGCTACAATAAACATCATTGCATTTAAATATTCATAACAACAATACACATCATTAATTATAAAGTTTGAATATAATTAATGTTATGAAACATCATTAATTATAAAGTTTGAATATAATTAATGTTATATTGGTTTGATGAATAATTTATGCTTAAAAGATATTCAATTTTGATGAATAGTTTAAACAATGTCATTAAAATGTTTAAATTCTTAATATTTAAAAACAACCTTTCTTCTATATCCAATTTCATTAAAATGTTTAAATTCATAAATATTTATTAAATGTTCACAAAAATTGTTTATTTTCAATATGATCAAAGTGTTTAATTTAACCTTATATTTTAGTGTTTAATTTAACCTTATATTTTAATGTAGTTTATTTTAATTTTAATCTACATCAAAATATAATCTCACATTCATTTATTAATTAAGTCGTTGTCCCGCACTTGAATAAATGAATAAATGATTGAATTTACATATTTGATAAAGTTTAATAAATTTATAAAGTTCAATAATTAATAAAGTTTAATCAATTAATAAATTTCCAATATTAATAAAGTAATAAATTTAATTATTTATATTTAAAGTTTAATAATTCTATTTAATATTTACACTTCAATAAATTTAATTAAACAGTTAAAATAACATGATTACGAGAGATAGTTAAATTTGAAACTAATGTTTTGACACAATTTTAAAATACTTAAAATAATTGATATTTATATTTTAGAAAAAACCTTTTTAAATTTATATTAATGAAACAATACATATAATGGTTTAGGAAATAGTGAATGCAAATTTTTACAACAAAAATAAAAATTTGTATCTTTGTGACAAAGGAAAAACTTTATTAGATTTTTTTTCAAAAAACTTCGCCAAATTTTAATTTCATAATGAGTTAACATTGCATTGTGAAGAACATAACCCGATGTTGCGATGTGATGAAACTTGACGTCGTAATGTGATGAACATAACCTGACATCACAATGTGAAGAACATGTCCTCACATCACATTTGAACATAACCTTTCACCAACATAACATTGCGATGGAATCCAACATAAGCCCCCATTGAAATGTGACAAACATATCTTGTCATTGAAACATGTCGAAGATAATGCGACATCGCAATCTAGGTTACAACCCATTGTCGCAATGTGACGTACAAAACCCAATGTTGCAATGTGACATACGAATCTATATGTTGCATTGTGACAAACATAACCCAATGTCATAATGACATGAACATATCTGACATCTTAAAGTAAAAGTGGTAGACATATCCCAATATCACAATGTGACGATCATAATCCTACATTATAATGTAACGAACAAAAGTCAATGTCATAATGTCATGACCCTAATCTGTTGAACATACCCCAACGTCTTTATCTGACATACAAAACCCAATGACGTAATGTGACATACAAACCCTATGTCACAATGTGACTTACATAACACAACATCACAGACAAAGCCAAATCTGTGTGAGATTTTTTGAAGAAGTTTGAGGAAGAAATTTATAAATACACCAAGCATTCACATAGAGATCGATGGCAAGATCTACAATTCAAACAATCCCGTGAAGTGTTTCCACTAAGGACAATTTTGTCTGTAGTTTATTTTGAAGAGAATTACACATTCGCTGCACAAAAAGAAATACATAGTGAATATTATCATTTTGATCAAGTCACAATATTTTTCCACGTTCTATATAGACATGCTCAATGGAGTCTTGATAACATAGAAATCATCAATGACAATCAACATGTTATTAAAGAATATCACTTTTATATAAGTGATGATCGAGCACACAACACACATTATGTATAACACTGTTTTGACAAATTTTATGATTCATTGAAAGAACGTGAAATTAGATTTGATCGACATTGGATATGGTCAGATGGGTGTGTGGGTCAATTCAAATCTTCACGATCATTCTATTGGTCATGCTGTCTTCATAAAAAATTAAACATTACACATTGTTGGATTTTTTTTGAGACTGGTCATGGAAAAGGACAACACGATGGTGTAGGGGCATGTGTAAAATGAGCTCTTCGAAGGTATCAGATGAACCCTCATGTCGATCGATTTGAATCCGCTGAACAAGTTGTTGAATGGTGCAAAATGACACTAAGCCATGAATATAATCCGTAAATGTTACACATGTACACATGATATTTTTATTTGAACGTGTTCAAATTTATATTCAAACTTCAATCATTTTCTTGAGAGATTTCAAGTTAACAAGTTTTTGTCTCGTGTAGGTTTTTTTGGTATGTTAGAATCCAATATGTAAATATATCAATCTCATATGACGCCAGTATAATACCTGGGACACGAAAAATATATTCAATTAAAACAAAACGTTTTCAAAATGTGTTTGCATTTGATAGAAGAAATGAGTCTTGTTTTTGTTCAGTTTGCATAGAGGACACATAATACATAGATATTTGCGAAAACAAAAATGTAGGATATGTTAAAGCTTGAAGACATACCAAACTTAATGTAAAAGGGAAAATGCCACTTGCAAGCTCAGAAGAGATGGAATCAAATGAAACTATAGTGTTAGTTGATGGCGATAGAGTTTCTGATCTTGTTAGAGAAGGTAATTTTTATGTTTAAATTTTTTCAAATAACTTGTAGATGTACTTGCGTGATAATCTAACACGAACTATTTGTTTTCCAATATATCCAATTATTTGATTGAGATGTTTTTTCCATGGTTGCACCTGTAGAAAACACTGAAAACGTGAAGTATTATTTGATGTGATGCACATAAAAAAATATGAGGCTATTAGAAGATCTTGATGATAACGGTTTTATAAATGAAAGAGGATCCATTGTATTGAAATGATATTTTTTTCAAGAAACCCATCAAACCGATACTTATGTTCACTTTCAATACTACTAGCCAGATGTCACAAGTTGTCAATATAGTCATTTGGTATGGTATTTCTTCTATCTCAAGATTTTATTGTATAAACATTACCTATAATTAATTTGGAAATATCTCTTCTATATTGAGAATTTTATTTTTATTACTATTGCACCAATCAAAGAAGAGTTGAACATCTCTTCTATCTTAATATTCTAACAACTAAAAACAATTTAAACATCTCTTCCACTTGTTGTAATAACACTTTAATAATAATATCATATATATACCAATATCTCAATTCTAATTATTAAGTTGATTTTCATTTAAAATTTGAAATTATTTAGAATCTCCATTTTAATAATTAAGTTGATTTTCATGTAAACTTATTTAGAAAGGTTAATCATTAGAATTAAATTGCATAAATTGTAATTAATAAATCTTCTCTAAAAAATTTAAGGAAATTAATACAACCTTACATAAAGTCAAGTGAAGACTTTTACAAAAATGCGGGTTTATGTGAATAATACTAAACCATAGCCTGCAAATCATTTTCCTAATGTAATTCCATTTCATACATGTTATCTGAGTTGTACAAGGGGTATTTGTTGTTCCTTGGTATGTCTGAAAAAAAATAAACACAATGCTTGAATGCATGTACCTCCTCTGAATTCCACATTGGTTACTTTCTTCCAAAATCAAACACAAGTTTTCTGAAAGAAAATTGGTAGATCATGAAAATTTCTTTTTTTAGTGCAGTTCATACCAGCATAGGCTTTCCATGGTTTAAAGTGTTTTCTACTACCATATATTCTCAAATAGGTTTTGCATGGTTTAACATGTTGTCTACTATCATATATTTTTAAATAGATATGCAATGATACAATCTTGAATGTTTGACAATTGACTTTTTTCTTGTCCATCTATTGGGTTTGCATATTTTTAAATATATAAACAACAAAACATTCTTGTTTTAGCGACTTTGCATATTCTTAAATAGATAAATAACAACACATTCTTGTATTATTTCACACTCTAATTTTTTCTTTTCATTTATTTAGCAGATCTCATATGCCAATATTTCTTTTAGTTTTTTTTATTAGTTAAGTGCATCTATGTAACCAATTTATTTAGCAGATCTCATATGCCTATCTTTCCTTTAGTTTTTTTAATTAATTAAGTGCATCTATGATCTCATATGCCTATATTTCCTTTAGTTTGTTTTATTAGTTAAGTGCATCTATGTAACCAATTTATTTAGTAGATTTCATATGCCTATCTTTCCTTTATTTTTTTCTTTATATTTTTTATTAGTTAAGTGCATCTATGTAACCAACAGGGTCTTTAGTAACTAGAAAAAAATAAATATTTTAATATAAAATTATAAATCTTTTAATATAAAATTATTTGGCCAAAATTATTTGATGATATGTCAATAGAATCATATTTTTTACAGTCCACAATGAACATAAAATGAAACATTTAAATCAATACATAGCAGAAAAATATTTGGTCATTAGTAACTAGAAAAAAAAAATCTTTTAATATAAAATTATTTGATGATATGTCAATAGAATCATATTTTTAACAGTCCACAGTGAACATAAAATAAAACAATTAAATTAATACATATCATAAAAGTATTTAAGAGTTTGATGCTTAATTTAATGCATTATAAAAAAAATAATATACAAAACATTATTTCATTACTAACAACTTTGTCACTTTTTTTTCCATCAACTTTGAGAAATCAAATATGAGACAATAAATTGATATTTTGAATTCCAAATATATATATATATATATATATATATATATATATATATATATATATATATATATATATATATATATATATATATATAAAAANTATATATATATATATATATATATAATCAAAGTTTGAATAGTTAGACTATAAAATACATAGGTTCTGCATCCATTTTAGGATGATAACAAAAACTAAGACATTTAACTCCAAAACTCTAATCTATTGCTTTAAGATAGATCACTTCATACAAGCAATTCAAATCTGCAAAAAAACAGAATTCAAAAATAAAAAATTTACAATTAAAACATGCGAAATAATGCAAAATTCAAAAATTGTGATTAAAACAAAGTTGACATACATACCAAAAGAGTTAAGTTTTATCCTCCAATATACTCTTTCCCACAAAATATATTGTAAACATATTTTCCACCAAATATAATTTAGACATCTGTAACAATAAAAGACAATAATAATAAAAATAAATAACACATATTAATATATATATTGTAACTGGTTATCCCGTATCATGAAAGTGGCTCTGCAACTAGGAGGCAAACCCTAGCATACTGATTCTTCAACCACCCGTGTTTGCCTGATCCGCGCTCTGACGCCCGAGCACTGACCGCCAAATACATCGATCTGCAGACTACAACTCAGCACGGTCCCTGTTCGCCTTACAATGAGCACGGAGGAGGGGGGGAAACCCCCCTCGTACAACGACATCGCTGCTAACGACAAGGTCGGGTCCCGCGCTAAAAGGCCGGCCTTCGAACCACCGGAGCATATGAGGGAGCAACTGTTTACCCAGGAACAAGCTTTCAGTAAAGAAATGGAGCTGGAACCCAGTACATCTCACATGCAAGCTCCAAAAAACTGGCTGCCAGGTAAGTGCATCCCTCAACTGGACAAACCACCTCTGTACCAAATAAAATCGACTAGGGTGGGGGAACACACCCAGTTTATGATAGAACACGCACTAATAGGTAAATTCTTGGGCCTCTGGCCAACTGAAAGAGATCTTTCTCGTTGGATTAAAGACTGGTGGAACCCTAAAGGAGACTATGAGGTCCAGCTCAGCTCCAAGGGTTTTTTCACAATCATACTATACAATCTTGAATACAAGGACAAAATATTTGACAATGGACCATATTTCTACAACTCATCGGGCCTTTTTCTAAGATTCTGGACTGATAGATTCAACCCAGAACAGGAAGACTTCACAAGAGCCCCAGTCTGGATCAGGCTCTACTCCCTGCCTCAGGAATTTTGGCTAGAAGAAATACTTATGGGCATAGGGAACACGGTGGGTCAATACGTCAAGGCGTCAGAGGCCACTAAGATAAGAAAGTATACTTCATACGCCCGTATCTGCATCTATATGGACATATCGAAGGCCTTGCCGGGCTCCATCACTCTAGAATACCAGGATGAGGTCTGGAACCAAACAATCGACTATGAGCACATACCCTTTCGATGCCGGAAGTGTCACGAGCACTGTCACTTGTTCAGGGACTGCCCCTTGAACGCCCCAGCCCCTAAGCCCTCTGAAGCCAAGCAAAAGGACGGTTTCACCAACGTCACAGGCAGGAGAAAAAACCCTCCAAGAAAACAGAACCAGAGTTCGGCCCCAAAGGTCCCCTCCAAGAACTCTTTTGATGCCCTGAACCAGCTAGAGAAAGAGACGAATCCACAGAACCCCCCCCAAGCCTCAAAGCAAGGAAAAGGAAAAGGCCCGGAAGTGCTACATCCAACACATCCAAAAGATTCAACTCAGTCAACTCAATCCGACAGGGAAGAAGATACTAATATGATCATGGATGAAACAGATTTGGCAGATATTGATCTAGAACAACTGGAAGAAGCACTCAATCAAAAGGACCTACAACACCTCCCAGTGGATCAGCTAAGGAAAGTGCACAAAGTGTTTACCAACTCCACAACGGGATCAACAGCCAGGCTGGGCATCTCGGCAGACCCGACCATCGAGAAAAAAAAAACTACCAAGGAAAACAGAAGGCGCGGCTGCAAACCAGCTCAGCAACTTATTAAGGAAGCAGGGCACTTAATGATCAACTCTGGACAGATACAGAGGCTTTCGGAGGGATACCTCCACCCCCCCCCACCATCCTCATGATGAAGATAATATCTTGGAATATCAGGGGACTCAATGGAAGATCCAAGCAACGGATCCTCTGAGATTGCATTAAAAAAGAGAATCCAGATATCCTATTATTGCAGGAAACCAAATGTGCAGGGAGGGAGGCGGAGAATATTTTTCCAAACAGCTGGAATAATGGAGAGTTCCTTTACCAAGATTCAATGGGGGCGACAGGAGGACTCGCCATCCTTTGGAACCCGCAGGTGGCCACTCTACTTCATCCCTTCTCCACCAGAAATACTATAACAGCCCTCTACAAAGATGTGGCCTCCTCCAAGGACGGCGCGATCACAAATGTTTATGGTCCGCAGTCTATGCAAGATAAGGAAAGATTTATTCGATCTCTTCAATATGTTCAAATCCTAATACACACTCCGCAATAGATAATCGGAGGCGACTTCAACATGATCTTAACGCTGGAAGAAAAAATAGGCGGCTCAAAGAGATTGGAGCAGGACAGCGGTATGTTCAAAACCCTAATAGAACAACTGAACATGGTTGACATGGAAACCCGGAATGGCATCTTTACCTGGTCCAATAAAAGAACAGGGCACCAACACGTGGCTTGTAGACTGGACCGTTTTATAGTGACCGAGGTTCTCCTTGAGAGCGACCAGGCTTTGGAAGCGAATATTGTCCCGAAAACAGGGTCGGACCACTGGCCCATCATCTTTTGCATGGACCAGGGCTTCCCACCTAGGCCCAAACCTTTTCGTTTTGAAAAGTTTTGGCTCTCTCACCCAGAATTTCATCCATTAGCTCACACCTGGTGGGCCCAAGCAGAAATTGAGCATGGCACTCATATGTACAAACTCCATCAGCGCCTCAAGAATTTCAAGTGGTACCTAAAACAATGGAATAAATCCACATTTGGAGACATTCTCCTTAGAAAGCGGGAAATAGAAGGGCAATTAGAAGAACTCCAGCGTACTTTCATAGCAGGGAATCGAACGCAGGACCT
>ML790554.1:47948-83208 GCA_009831015.1 Picea engelmannii
ATTTCAAGTGGTACCTAAAACAATGGAATAAATCCACATTTGGAGACATTCTCCTTAGAAAGCGGGAAATAGAAGGGCAATTAGAAGAACTCCAGCGTACTTTCATAGCAGGGAATCGAACGCAGGACCTGGCGAGGGAAGAGGAACAACTTCTAATGAAATTAGAGACCTGTAGAGAAAAAGAAGAGATCTTGTGGAGGCAAAAATCCAGGGTCCAATGGCTTAAGGAGGGGGAGCGCAACACAAAATTCTTCCACAGGGCGATGACGCATCGTCGATACATTAATCGCATCTCCCAACTGGAGGACGAGCAAGGTGTCCCAATAAGAGAGCATGACAAAATAGCGGAGGCGCTTAATTCCTTCTATCAAGATCCCCTAACAGAGACCAACGCAAGTAGGGGGGAGGCCATCGAAAAAGTCACCCGGCATATACCACGATTGATCAATTCAGAGCAGAATAGTGCCCTGATGAGGCCTATCACTCAGTCTGAAGTGGACTCTACTGTTAAGGACATGCCCCCAGGGAAAGCACCCGGACCTGATGGCTTTACCACGGACTTCTTCCATCACTGTTGGGACATGGTTAAGGAAGATGTCTGGCTGGCAGTTGAAGAATCTAGAACGTCTGGACAAGTTCTATCGGCTTTAAACGTAACCTTCATCACTCTCATCCCCAAGGAGGAATGGGCTACACACCCGAAGCAGTTCCGTCCAATCTTTTTATGCAATGTTATTTACAAGATAATTACGAAAACCATTGCTAATCGCCTCAAACCGCTCCTGCCGCTCATCATTTCAAAGGAGCAGTCTGGCTATGTGGAGGGGAGAAAAATTATGGACAATGTCATACTAGCCAATGAGGTGATCCACTCCTTGAAGACAAGCAAAACACCAGGTATTCTCATTAAAATTGACCTTTCAAAAGCTTTTGACAGGCTAAGTTGGCAATACTTGCGATCGGTTTTGGATTCCTTCGGCTTCTTGAAAGACTGGGTGGACTGGATTCTCAAGCTAACCACTTCCTCCTTTTTCTCAATTCTTGTTAACGGCACACCCTCTCAACCTTTTCACTCTACTAGGGGAATCAGGCAAGGTGATCCTTTATCTCCTTTCCTCTTCGTGATTATGGCAGAAGGCCTTGGTCGTTATCTAAAAGCAGCAGTCCTAGAAGGAACGCTTGAGGGGCTGCCACTCCACAATCTGAACCCGGCGCCCTCGCACAGCCAGTTTGTCGATGACACTCTCCTTATGAATACTCCCATGGCCAGAGAGGCAACCAAGCTAAACTCAATTCTCTCTGACTTCTCGGATGCATCAGGTATGATGCTCAACCTGGATAAGTCCAAAATTTATTTCTTCAACACGCCAGTCTCGGTTCAGGCCCACATCTCTAGACTTCTTGGCATAGATAGATGCTCCCTCCCCTCCACCTACTTAGGCATACCCCTAACTGGAGAAGCGGCGAGATCTATCTCTTGGGATAGCCTACTATTATCCATTGCTAACAGGCTGAATAGCTGGACCTTCCGACCTCTAAACATTGCGGCTAGATTAGTTCTGCTTAAATCAGTCCTGCAAGCTTTACCCACCTACCTCTTCACTGCTTTGGCTGCGCCCATTTCAATCATCAAAGAAATCAGGAGTCTACAACGTAATTTTCTATGGAAGGGACACCAGGGCAATAAAAAATGGGCCGTTGTGGGCTGGGATAAGGTATGCCGACCCAAAAAATTCGGAGGACTGGGCATTCGGGATCCGGGGAAAATGAACCAGGTCATGGGAGCCAAGATGTGGTGGAGATGGATGCAACACCTACATGAACTCTGGGCGCAGCTCTGGAAGCAAAAATATGCACCCGCAGTCCAAAACAACCAGTTAATCAGATTCAACGAGCAGAGGCAAGGATCCAATATCTGGAATACGGCTTGGCGGAATCGCTCCCTCATACAACAACACGCCTTCTGGGAAGTAAGGAATGGGGACAGTGCACTATTTTAGCAGGACTAGTGGCAACACCTACCTCCTCTTGATGAACTGGAAAGCCTTCACCCTCTTAAGATCAAGATGCAGCACTACGGCCTCAAAAAGGTTAAGGACTTCTGGCTCCCAAATCACGGGCGACAGCAATGGAGGCCATGGAAGACTAGCAAAACAGACCTACAGATTGTGGAGGACCTCGACCTTCTACCGTGGCAGGAATGTATGCAACTTAGGAAGATTCCTTTTAAGGATGGCAGGGATATTCTACAATGGGGTCACTCCACCTCAAGATTTTTCTCGGTCAAAGAAGCTTACCACCTCCAAACAAACCCTCTGAATCAAGCCCCTGAAGGAATATGGAGCAAAGTCTGGCAACCTTTTCTCTGGCCCAAAATCTCCCTTTTTCTTTGGTTAACAGCTCAGAACCGCATCCTCACTTGGGACAATCTCATCAAGAAGGGCTTTACTGGCCCCTCCAGATGCCCCCTTTGCCAACAAAATGAGGAAACCATGGAACACCTTCTAAACAATTGTCACTACAGTCAACAGATCTGGGATTGGGGAGCTCAAGCTATGCGCCGCTCCCAGCGGAATATTGGCAGCATTAGGGACACTCTGGCCAATTGGGGAACTGTCCCCTTTCACAACCCAATTCTCCAGCGCATTTGGCAATTGCTCCCAGGCTTCTCCCTCTGGGCAATCTGGAAGGAAAGGAATCAAAGAATTTTCAACTCCAAACCTTCCCCCTCAACCAGCACCTGGGAAAAAATCAAACACTTTATCCGTGAAACCATTCTTAGTAATTCATGGCTTCATGATGACATTCAGTGCAAGCCTGAGGAGAATCTTATTTTAGAAGGATGGAACCTACATCTGCGAATTAAGACACAGGGGAAGACAAACAGGGGACGTGACAGCAGTCCAACGGTTTGGACCCCTCCCCCATCTGGCTTTCTTAAGCTTAATTTTGATGGGGCCTCCAGGGGCAACCCTGGACCAGCTGGTTTCGGGGCCGTCCTCAGGAACAACATGGGCGAGATCACTCATATGACTGTTGGCTTCTTGGGAGAAAACACGAACAATGTGGCAGAGATCACAAGTCTTCTAAGAGGCCTCCAAGTTGTGATTTAGCACCATCTTCTGCGGTTGATCATTGAAGGAGACTCACAAGTAATAATTCAACTCATATCAAAAATCATTCATGGTCAATCTCCAGGGCGTTTCTCCCCCAGCTGGAGACTCTCAGGACTTCTGGAGGATGTTGAGGGCTTCATCCACCCCAATCTGACCCTCATTCCTGTTCATGTGAAACGAGAAGCCAACAAGGTTGTTGATCACCTGGAAAATGTAGGAATTGACTCAAAGGAGAATCCTATATACTGGCAGGCCAACGTTTCAGAAGAAACAACCCTCTCTATGCATTGCAAAAAACTTGCTAGTAGAGACTTCCCTGCCCCGGATGGGGTGACATGCGGCAGAGCTGAAGAGCCACCTGGACTCGCACTCAGCGCTGGTTAATTGCTGATGACCGCCACCCTCGAGCGACATTTAACGCCGATGGACGGCCATAGCAGAAGACTGTTGAAGGAGGTACCCCTCCCTCACGCGATAATTAACATCCCATGCGCATATGAATTCATGGCTATAATGGTCGGAAGGAGGAGTAGTCAGTTTGATTATGATTTTTATTTGGGGCCCGAGCAAAGGAGGAAGGCTCCGGGTGCGTCAACAGCAGGGTCAATTACCGCCTTCTTTCTGTATTCTGGGAAGTTTTACCAGGGCTGGTGGCCTCTCTGTGGACCTCGACAGAGCTGGCCTGCCTGCGCTCGGCACCCGCAAATGCTCTCGAGTTGGTTCTATTTTAACTCTGCTCTGCACTTAACTGGCATTCGCGTTGGGATAATGGTCAGGAGACGAGGAAAACCTCGTCGGGGTTCTTCCTGGGAAGCGCACAAGGCGCAGAGGCGCCGAGAGGAGGAGCTCGAACGGGCCTTGTCTCTGGCCTCTTCCATCCTCAAGAAGAAGGCACGGGTTGAGGGAAGAGCGGCGCTCAAAACCATTGTCGAGCAAGACGCTGGCTGCAGTAGGATGGAGAAGGAGACTGAGCCCGCGGATTTGTTTTCTGGTTGTGTTGTGGAGGAGGACCTGTCAATTGGGGACCTGATATGTAATGAGAAGCCAAGCGCCAGGGAGACGCCCATCAGGCAGGATAACAATAGCGCCCCGACTAAGGTCGACGACCTTCCTGGCTGCGTGGTGGAAGAAATTCCATGGTGGAGCGACCTACAGGCCACAGATGCTGAGAAGTTGGAGAAGTTGGTGACAGTAGAGACGACAACGGTTGACATTGGCAAAGATGGGGATCGGAGGACTGCTCCTCCTAGTGTCCTGGGTGGCACAACACATGGTCCCCTCCTTAGCGATGAACACCTGGCCTTGGTGTTCGAGCTCCGTAGCCACATTGCGGACTTGGAACACAGGGCTCTCATTATGGGCCAGCGTATAGATTTGCTCCTCGACGCACTCTCCGGGGCCCCAGTTCAGTGTAAGTGCCCCATGTGCATGCAGACTTTTGCCATTTCGACGGGTGCTGGTGGAAGCGACACGTCACCGGGTGCCTAGGCTGCCCTGTTCTCCAGGTTCTTGTTTTTATGTGTTAATTGCTATAGGTTTCTCTGGACCACTGGCATCTGTCCTGGTTTCCTACGGGCAGGACATATGTCTTTTTTCTTAATACATTATTGTATAACTTCTAGATGTTTCCCAATAATGCTGGTTTCCGGTTACCGGCAGCATTTTTTGGTGACTGTAGCTTTGAAGCTGTTTACTTTGTCAAAGTTTTGAGATAATATATTATAGCAGGTACTACACCTTTTTTATTTAAAAAAAAATATATATATACTGTAACTAAATATTAAATAAACAATAAGAAATATTAACATACCCAACCACAGTTAAACATATTAAATATAGTTACTCTCCACATTAAGCATACATGATTTAAACAATTTGTAAATCTTAACTAAAATCTTAAAAAAAATTAAAGAGAAAAATTGTGTTCTTGGTAAAAAAAATCGTGAGTTAGAGTGAGATAATAATCTAAAAATAAATATAGAAATGTGTATGAAGAAAGTTCACAAATCTCCATATTAAATCATTCTTCCAATGAAATACTTATCTCCTTGTGGATAAAGTCCCAAATCCTTCAGGTGAAATTCTCCTTGTGGATAAGGTCCCAAATCCTTCATGTGAAATTATCATCACAAGTGATGTTATTGTGTTCTTGGTAAAACAAGTTGTGAGTTAGAGTTAGATAATAATCTAAACATAAATATAGAACTGTGTATGAAGAAAATTCATAAATATCCATATTAATTCATTCTTCCAATGAAAGACTGCCCAAGTAGTAGGAGATGGAATAGGGATCTGTGAACAACACAACTAAGAAATAAATCTGGGATTCAATGTGTTTGCATTTATACAAAATTATAAATATTGTTGATCTCTTATTCAAAACATTGGAGATTGAACAACTATTAGAAAACAAATACCCGATTCAATCCATCCAAATTTAAACTTGTGAAATCAAGTCCCCTACTTGCTGGAGATTAATTTAACATATCTCCAAACTGTAATTAATGGAAATAAAAACTCGATTATTTATATAGATACAATTATATATAAATCTAAAATTAGAAGTAAACTATCCTAAAATGCATAAAAAAATTACTAACTAGAACACATACCAATCTACGGTTCGGGTCATCATTCTGAATGACCTTTTTCCAACCATCCCGGTAAAATTTTGCATACTCCAAAACATCTTTTGATGACATGGTATCTAACTCCGTATATGTTTTATAAACAAATATGGCTCGGGAATTGGCTTCCGCTTGCTGACGGTTCATGCCAACATCAACACCATAAAAAATCGCTTTCAAATTTTCCTCGATTGCATTCTTGGCCTCTTTTCCAACCTCTGATGTAGCCTGCAACTCTGAATGTGAAGAAAATTCCCCTGTTGGGTGAGGTACTAAAGGTTCTGGAGGCCTCCACAATGTCACATTTCGATATTCCCCTTTGCGATCATATGTTCGTCCTTTACCAGTCCCATAATATTTGTACGGTAGACTAGTATAATCAGGGTGCATGCGCAAGAAAAATTCTGCATAAAAGTGTCTTGCAAAATAGTGTGGAACCTCATCGTTTCATGATAATTTTCCATATGTCACCAAAAATCTGTTATACAAATGTCCTGTAATGTCAGGTTGCTTAAAGTATTGCACCTTCAACATCTTCTTCTTTGACCCGTCTTTGAAATTGAACATCAAAATGGCATCTTCTTTTGAAACTCTATTTTTTACTGCCTCCCATTTATCACAGCCCATCACCTCAGACTTTCGTCATCTCATTAGATCGACAAAAATGTCAGTGGTTGGCCCTATCTTCTGATATGTGTCCATAAAGTTTTCCAATGAATGCAAAACAATTTTCAAGCTTTGTTTACTCTCCTGAGGGAGTTCCAAGACCACCAAATCATTTTCCAACCTCCTTTTAACACTTGAGCATCGCTCAAGCATTATTGTTTCAGTAATCCCTTCCCAATGAAGTTCATCACTAACATCTGAAGGATAGGTAGACATAGGCATGTAATCTTCTGTTTCTTGATAACGTGGCCTCCTAAATCCACCTTCACCCTCTGCATCGACATTTGAATCTTCGTGACAACCACTCTCTCTTTCATTGTCGTCCCTTGCTCTAAACTCATTGTCTATGCACACACTTGAAAGTAATTACAACATTTAACTTCACATAAATTTAAATACGCAACCTATCTAATAAGGCCGCATCCATAACACTTGCTTGAACACATTCTGTAGTTGATCTATTCACAGATTATTTTGAAAATATTCCCTGACAAGATTGTTGGGTTACTCGGAGTCTTAGTCGAAGAAGGAATTCATGTTATTCCTTCTTTGGAGAACCTAGAGTGTTTGCGATGAATGTTTGGAGAATCATGTGTCAACATCTCTCCTCAATATTTATCGACAATGCAAAGTTTATCAATAAAAATGCAGAGATGTGCCCAAGTTCAAGCGATTAAAAAAGTAGAGAGAAATCATAGTTATAATCAATCAAGACACAGTGGTACTCGTTCATAAGAAGGTGCAAAGACTAAACATTCAACCATGAATCAATCAATTCAAAGATAAGTAAGGGATAGACAGCAGAGAAAATTCTCATCCTTCACTCATCATCCATGCACAAAAAAATAGGGCATTTGAATCTATAGGTCTTTAAACACCAAAGTGAAAAATATCGATTCGGCTCCTGGTCAACTGCTCAAGAACAGAATGACGACTAAAGGGATAAGAGACAGAATATAAAACCACAATATTTTCATAATAATCAATAAAAACCACACATAGAAGTCATTGAAATCAGAAGTTGGGTTCACCAAGGGAAATCAATTCAGAAAAACAACAAGCAAGGAGATTACAAATACAAGTTAATAATTTATTAATGGTAGGAATGAGAAACTTATCTTTAAGCACAATTTAATAAATTCCCTATTATCTAGGACCATCCTTTGAGACTTCTTCTTTTTTACTAAGATCACTAGAGAAGATAATACATTCTTGTTGAGACGCATGATTTCAAATTCTAACAGGTCTTTATCCAATTGCTCTGTCCCAGTCTTTTGAGAATATAGAAAGAAATAAAGTCTAACATTGAGTGGATAACTACCCAAAATGAACTCAATAGCATGTGCATAATATTTTAACATGGTTGAATCCACTAAGACCACATATAATGCAATGCATTAGAGTCCCCAAAACAAAGATTTTAATCTTCATAACCTCACACACCCACTAATAACATCAACATGGGATGGGTATGAGGGTTGTTCATATTCCTAATATAAATTAAGATGAGGTGGAGCAAATGTAATATTTGTGAGACTTAGTTGGAGTTAGAAATCTAGATAAAATATAGTCATATAAGGTGGAAATTCATGTTGATTGAGAACAATCATGAAAATAATTTCAAATTTAAGTGCATCATAACCTATTATAGACATAGTAATGTGAGTTTTAATGGGATATATATTAAGAAGAAGATTATTTTGAGTGATTCTTAATTGTCACAAAATTTAGGGTGGTAATGAAGCCTATTTCTAGAAATAGTAATGTGAGTTTTAATGGCGTATATATTTTGAAGAAGATGCAATTGAGTGAGTCTTAATTGTCACAAAATTAATGGTTCCAAATGGTACTGTCTATAGATATCCACACTCCCCTCGTGTTGTGGGAGGGTCATGCTATCCACACTCCCCTAGATGTTTGATGACTAATACTAGCTGTCTACTAGAGATGTTAGGTCGAAAGGTTTGATGCTTTCTCTAATGTACCTCGAACTCACCAATTTTTTTTTTCTTATGTTACCATTAATATCAAATTTCATATATATTCAATACCAAAATGAGATAGTATTTGTTCCTATTCGCAACATGGGTGAAAATATTCTTCTTATTAACCCATCATTAAAGGTTTAGGAACTTAAGGTTACTAGAATTATTTCACATGTTTAAATATGATAGGCTTGTTATAAGCTATAGTCGCACTTTGCTTACTATATACTACAGTCGCACTTTTAAAGGTGTCCTTTAGTTTATTTAACATGACTACGAACCTTATACAAATCTACTCAGCTATCTAAAATGTACATAGAGGATACTTCATTAAATACTTAGGCTCTGCATCCCTTTTCGAGAAGGTCCCATCACATAACCAATTCAGTCATCGAGCACACAATATAATGATTAAGGAACTGGGCTAGACCACTGTAGTTTTGTGTACATGAAGTGTTCCTATTCACACGTGGTTATACGCATGGGATTGGATTTATATGGTTAGGGTTTTACAATGGCACACATTGCTCTTTCCTAACTGAAAATAGTGTTGGAGTAACTAGGTTGAAATTCCTAGAATTAAACCCATGTCTTAACTGACTATCGTCCTTACTCAATAAATGACATTAAGGAAATACAAAGGTAACTGTCATGTATTAAATGAGTCATGATTTCTACATTTAAATTTTCCCTGTAGTGCCTCTACCTCGACCTCCTACTTGACATATGTGCCCATTGGTTCCTTGACACCTTGCCCTGGCCACATGGTCTGGGTACTCTGTGCCATCCCTTTCATTACTTCCAAGACAGGACCTCCCATAGTTGTCGCTCAAAGTTTCTTGGTTCATGTGACTTAGAGGTAACCACCTTTGACAGGGTTCCTATTATCTCTCTTTCTTTCATGCAAGACTGAGGCGAACTATGGAATTTTTTCTGTTTGTGAGCAAGGAGGATCACCATCGACTTCTCCCTTATACCAGGTAAGCTTATTCACATCCACCATCCACATCTGCATACTAAAGTTTGAATAGGTGACTGCTGACTAAAAGACTTAGTTCTCGGTATTCTTGAGGTTTGGAATAGGATTATCTCGACTCGGACTGAGTTTTTACCAAGCTTCGGATGGTTCAGTGAGAGTGGAGTTCCTTGTGGGAAAATCCCTTGTTATTTCTCGAATTTTTTTCTTCTTTGACTACTAGTTAACAGGACTGGCTTAAAGAATAATTGCATTAGCGTGGGTAGTTATAGAATGAATAAGGCCCTTTGTTTTCGACCATTCCTCTTGTATAAGGAAAGAATACTATAGTAGGTGAGTCTCTCCTTTTAATTGGGGAATCATATTGAATGGTAACTCTGAATTATTCCTACCCCGCATTGCGCACTTGAAAGAACAAAACTAGGTTTTCTTCAAAACCCATTACTCCATGGGTCTGGTTGCAATTCCCATTGAGTTTTGTGTTGGTACTATTTTTGTTTCTATCCCCTCTACTGTTCTTAGTGTTTACAAATACATGCATCTATCTGAAAAGGAACCTATATTCATATTAAGCTTTGATAAGGAAGAAAATATAGTCGTCTTTGTATTACATATTACGGTCTACGATTACATTGAGGAAATCATTTTTCTTTCCATCATAATGTTGTTTTCTGTGGTGTATTTTCAAGAAAGTGAAGTTCTGTGTATAATTTGAGAAGAATGTTTCCTTCCGCCGAATGATATTCAAACAATATACTTTATTTTTTGTGTTAATATCACTGCATGTTGCATTGCGACCTCTCGGGGTTTGGTTATGTAAACCTTTGTATTATTTCACTTATTTCGTTTTATCGAGTGTAAGAATTTCGTTATCACATCTAATGATGGGGTCCTGTTTGTATGTGAGGTGACTCCACAACCCGCGGGTCGGAAGGTCCATGTCAGCACAAGATCTTCTCTTTACACTGGCCCGAAGAACTCTTAACAGGTCTTCTATTTCCCTATCGGGAAATCTGCACCCACAACAATCCTCGTGGGATCCCCTCTTTGTACTTAGGAGATTGAAATTCGGAATTCGGAGATCACGGGACTTCCACCCACGAAACCCCGATATGGAATGTCACGTGTAAATACGACGGTCCTTGTGACTCGGATCTACAGTCCCTCCCCTCCTGAGCTTTGAACCTTTAGGGAATACTCGTCGTATCTCCCCTGCTCCTCCTGAGATCTAACGGTCCACGGAATGTTGCGAATCCTCCTCGGAGAATACCGACCGTCCATTCCTTCCTGATGATTTCTACAACCTGAACTAAGTGTTCATCCACAAACTTGTCCTCCTACATGCAAACTTACGGCGCCTGCTAAACACTCCACGCACAAAATTCCTGTGTTTTTCTTTGGCAATTCCTTGAAGGCCCTATTCCCCCTGAGCTTCCTTACAACTCCAAGTTTTAGAGAAGACTCTTGTGCACACTCCTTGCAACAACTTTTAGACACTTCCAAGCAATGAACTTCCTTCGATTCTGCGCACGCCTGCAACAACAATCCTAAAACTTCTTCACTCAGGTTTGCAACCCTGAGACTTCTCTCGGCCTGCGCACTCCTTGCACGACTCCTGTGCCTGTCTACACTTCTATATGATTGAGAAAAAAAGCTAAACTACCTGAGCCCTTTGTCAACGCACTTTTTGCGGACACTTCAACTGCACTCCTTGCAGGAACTCTTACTCAGATAGAGAAACAATTGAAACTCATTCCTTCTTTCTTTCAGACTTCAACTCTCAAACATGAAATCATATACACAACATATAAAACAAATGTATAACAGGAAGCAAACATTCATGAGCATAGAATTCAACATCAATACACAGAGAACAAACACAAAACCATGAATTTGAATCAACCTCTTTCTATTAATCCAAATATATGTACATGGGTGTTCTGACACATCTCTCTGCATGCTCTTTTTTCTTCCAAAACAATGCTGCTTCATCTATGTTACAATACACAATGAGGGTGTCTATATCCCGTTTCCCTCTTTCCTTCTAAAGTTGTCTAGTCTAGAATTAAATTCTATCTACTTTACATTTACTACCATAAATTCCTTCTAGTTACTAAGGACGAGAGCAATCGCTCAAGGTCCGTTTACATTTTACAAAGGCACTCCTTCTTAATTATCTCATTTAAGATTTGCGCATCAACTCCAAGGTAATTTCAAAAATTTGTGCTGGCTTGTCCAGCTGTCTGTTGTGTCCGCGCTGGCTCGCTTGATGTCGGCGATGCTACTGCATCATACTCCCTCGCTTGAAAAATTTCATGGGCTCCTGTCCATGAGATCACGCACTGTGTGTCCATGCTTCTGGATCTTTGCTTCGCTCTCCCAGCTAGCATCTTCAATTGGATGGTCTTTCCATTTGACCAAATACTCAAAGTATTCTTTTCTCCTTGTCCTCTTACTTACTCTTTTATCCAGTATGCACTCCATCCGCGGCTTATCTGCAACTAGCATCTTCTTTGTCCACTGAATCACTCACTGCTCATGTCCAATCCCTGCTTCCTTAGCTTTATACGGGTACAAATCTGAGATATTGAATATCGGAGAAATTTCGATCCCATCGGGTAATTCAATCTCATA
Organism: Picea engelmannii; assembly: GCA_009831015.1. Classification (NCBI taxonomy): domain Eukaryota; kingdom Viridiplantae; phylum Streptophyta; class Pinopsida; order Pinales; family Pinaceae; genus Picea; species Picea engelmannii. The sequence continues at coordinate 59,953 of ML790554.1, forward strand.
AGCATTCACCCCAAATTTCTTCAAGACCCTACACGGCCCGATTTTCTTCATCTTCAACTTGTTATATGTTCCTCTAGGGAACCTTTCCTTCCTCAAATGTGACAGAATCAAATCGCCAACCTCAAACTGAAGTTGTCTCTTGTGTTGATCTTCTCTACGCTTGTATTCCTGGCTTGAATTCTGCAGTCGCTCCTTCACCTGACTGTGAAGTTCCTTCATCGCCTCTGCGAAATCTTCTGCACTAGCACTCCTAGTCTCATTCTGTTCTGAATCTCTCAATTCATAAATTTCCCTCAGCTGCATGCCATAGACAACCTGAAATGGACTCTGCCCTATGCTCCTGTTAACTGAGTCGTTATAAGCAAACTCTTCCTATGGTAATATGTTGTCCCATTGGCTGTGGTGCTCTGTCACTAAGCTTCTCAGTAAGTCTCCTAGACTTCTGTTTACTACTTCTGTATATCCATCCATTTGAGGATGATACGCCGAACTAAATGACAAGTTAGTTCCCAACTTCTTCCATAAGGTCCTCCAAAAATTCCCTATGAATTTTGTATCTCGATCTGAAACTATACTCTTTGGCAAACCATGAAGTCGAATGACTTCTTTGAAAAACAAATTCGCAATATGAGTTGCGTCACTAGTCTTTTGACATTAAATGAAGTGTGCCATCTTGGAGAATCTATCCACCACCACAAAGATTGAATCAACACCTCTTTATGTTCTTGGCAACCCCAATATGAAATCCATGCTAATTGCATCCCACGGCCTTTCTGGTATGGGTAATGGTTGATAAAACCCTGCATTCTGCCTTCTTCCCTTTGAATGCTGGAAAATTCTACATCTGTCTACGAATATCCTGACGTTTGCTCACATTCCCGGCCAAAAATATGACTCATTCAACTTTGCGAACATCTTGTCATGACCAAAGTGCCCTGCTAATCCTCCACTGTGTTTCTCCTTTAGCAAGTTCTCCCTCATGGAGCATTTCAGAATACACAGCTGATTGCCCTTGAACAACAATCCTTCCTGGATCATGTATTCTATCCATTGGCTTTTGTCTCTGAGAAATGGATTCTCAGTTGTTTCATACACCTCCTTAAAATTCTGATCATCTGCGTACATGTCCTTGAGATCATCAAAACCCAACGTTTTGACGCTGAACTCCTGCAACAGCGAACACTTCCTACTCAAAACATCAACAACTTTGTTAGCAGTACCAAATATATGTTTAATCACAAATGTGAAATTTTGCATATATTCCACCCATTTTACATGTCTCTGATTCAACTTTTCCTTTGAGTCACAAACTGCAGTGCATGATTGTCACTGTATAAGACAAACTCTTTGGGAATCAAGTAATGCCTCCATTTCTTTAATGCCTGTACAATAACATAAAAATCCTTATCATAAGTGGAGTATTTCACTTTCACTTCATTCAACTTCTCGCTGAAGTATGCTATTGGCCTGTCTTTCTGACTCAAGACTGCCCCGATTGCAAATCCACTTGCATCGCATTTCACTTGAAATGTCTTCTGGAAATTCGGCAACACCAGAACTGGTTGTTCCGTGATCTTACTCTTCAACAGATTAAAACTCTTTTCAGCCTCTTCAGTCCAGTGAAAAGACTTGTGTCTTTTCTTCACTGTATCCATCATCGCTGCACTAATTCCACTGAAATTCATGATGAACTTTTGGTAGAAACTAGCCAATCCGTGAAAACTTCTCACCTCAAAAACATTCCTCGGTGATGGCCAATTCTTGATTACCTCCACCTTATCTGGATCCATTCTCAACTCATTTTCCAAAATAACGAATCCCAAGTAAATGAGCTTTGTCTTCATGAATGAGGACTTCTTCATATTTATCAACAGCTTCTCCTGCTGTAATCTCTGCATCACTGTAGCCAAATGCTTCAGATGCTCTGCCACTGTTTTACTGAAAACCACTATGTCATCCAAATACACGATGACAAATTTCCCGATGAACTCCCTCAGGACTTCATTCATCAACCTCATGAAGGTACTCGGTGCATTTGTTAAGCCAAACGGCGTAACAAGCCATTCATACAACCCTTCGTTGGTTTTGAATGTTGTCTTCCACTCATCACCTTATCTCATGCGAATTTGATGATAACCACTTTTCAGATCAATCTTTGAAAAGTACTTTGCTCCATTCAACCAATCCATCAGATCATCCATCCTCGGCAACAGAAATCTGTACCTAGTGGTTATCGTATTAATCTCCCTCGAGTCAGTACACATCCTCCAGCCTCCGTCTTTCTTCGGACCGAGTACTATTGGAACACCACATGGACTCAAGATTTCCTTGACCAAACCTTTGTCCAACAACTCCTGGACTTTCCTTTTAACTTCTTCATTCTCTTGCGGCGTCAATCTGTACGCGGCTTTATTTTGCAAACTGGCTCCTGGTATGAGATCAATATGATGATTCACACTTCTAATCGGTGGCAACGAGTGAGGTAATTCGTCCACTACTATATCAGCGAACTCTTCCAGCAGTTCCTGAATTTCTTCTGGTAAATCATCCATTCTCGTGCTGGTCAAAACAATTCTAGGCTTTCTAACCACTATGAATTGTGGATCCTCCTTCTTCTTAACCTCTGTAAGAAGTTCCTTCCCACTCATGAGAAGTACAGTGTTGCTTACTTCCGGTTTCACCTCCTTATCTTTAATTGGAAGCAACATGTGTGTCCTCCCATTCTTCTCTAGGGTGTATGTGTTCATTCTCCCATCATGAATCACATTCCTGTCATATTGCCATGGTCTACCCAGCAATAGATGACAAACATCCATAGGAATGACATCACATAATATCTTATCATTATATCCTCCTATCTTGAATTCAACTAAACATTGTTTAGTGACAGTTACCTGGTGTCCTTTCTGTAGCCACGGAATTCTGTATGGGCTTGGATGATCAATCGTCTCCAGCTCCAGCTTGTCTACCATCTCTATAGAAATGAGATTATCCATGCTACCACTATCCACGATGAACTTGCATACCCTGTACTTGGTCTTGCAAGCAGTCCATAAAAGTTTGGTCCTTTGGACTGAACTCTCCACCTCCTTCTCTGGTGTCAAAAGAGCTTTCCGCATCATTAGCGATCTTCTGCCTCAACATCCCGCCTCTGTTCTTCGGCGATGTGAGCTTCTCCAGTCTCCTTTTTATCTATACACACATAAGACTTGTGCCCATTATTTCCACACATGAAGCATGTGATTACTCCACCTCTTCCTCTTCCCCTACCTCTAGTACGAGGAAAAGTATTGTTATCAGCATAATCTCCTCTCTGCTCAGTATGCTGTCCTCGTTGTTCAACATATTTCCCTCTCTATGAGCTTCCACCTCTCTCAGTTCGAGTATGAGGTTTCTTCCAGTCCTCCTTGGGATTCTGATATTTGTCCTGGGCAACTGATTTTCCTCTGGGCTGACTTCTGCCTTGGCCTCTCTGACTCTGCCTTCGGCTCAGCTTCTCTTCTGCTTTCAGAGCCATATGATAAGCATATTCCACTGTTCGGATGGTTACCATGCTCATCTCATCCTGGATATCATATCTCAGGCCATTCATGTATCTGACAACTTTTTCATCATCGCTCTCCCGATGACTTGCCCTGATGTTTAGCCTGTAGAATTCTTCAGTATATTCCTTCACTGTCATCAAATTCTATCTTAGGTTCTGCATTCTCCTGAACAAAGAAATATGATAATCCTTGGGGATGAATTTTGCCTTCATCTTTGCAATCATCCTATCCCAACTCTTTATTTTCTGCTTGCCCTTGCAACATCTGTCAACTTGTAGTTCATCCCACCACAGTGCGGCATGTCCTTTCAATCTCATGACAACATGCTTTACTTTCTTGTCCTCTTCGACATCTTCATAGTCGAAGTATGTGTCAAGAAATCTAATCCAGTCTAGAAGCTCCTCTGCATCCAAGTTTCCCTCATAAACTGGAATGTCCATTTTCACTCTTGCACCCATCCTTGCAATAGCTCTGATCAAACGCTCATTTGATGCATCTCCAACTGCAACTTCTTCTTCATGTTCAACCTCGATTTCACTTTCAGAATCACTAAGATCCCATGCACTGACTATGCATCTTTGCGTTGTCTCCATGTCTTCGAGTCTAGCTCATAGATCACGCATCTTTCTCTCCATAACTGGATCTGTCATCTGCCTGCCTCTTCTCCTCGGCATTTCCCTATCCTCTGGATCGAGTGATTGTCTATATCTTCTCCTCGGCGGCATGGTGAATTCTCTTCCTTCTCTGCTACAGAAAGAAAAGAACCTTTTTGTGCTTTGATACCAATTGACGCCGACGCACGCTCCCTCCACAACCCGCGGGTCGGAAGGTCCATGTCAGCGCATGATCTTCTCTTTACACTGGCCCGAAGAACTCTTAACAGCTCTTCTATTTCCCTATCGGGAAATCTGCACCCACAACAATCCTCGTGGGATCCCCTCTTTGTACTTAGGAGATCGGAATTCGCACTATCGTGAATCCGTAGGTTGAGCGTTGGTCTCTTGAATCTCTGAAACCCGACAACATTCAACGCTGACCTTGTTCCTTTCAGGATTTTCCCTATCACGATTTCGAGACTCGCTATGTCAAACAACTTGATTCTCCAACTCCCAAATCCCGATTCACTGAAACTCCGATATACTCGCGAGTTTGACCTTTCAACGCCCCGTCACCTCTGTCGGGAATTCGGGCTTCGCGGTATCGCGAACCCTGATGCAAATGTTTCAGGACTTCTCGCCACGAAAATCCGAAATGGTGTGCCACCTATCCACCTTACCGACTCCATTGTGGCCCCACACAAATATTCTTGGCTGTCGGGATATCACGATTCCTGTTGAAATGTTCACGGGACTTCCACCCACGAAACCCTGATATGGAATCTCACGTGTAACTCCGATGATCCTTGTGACTCGGATCTACGGTCTTGCCCCTCCTGAGCTTTGAACCTTTAGGGAATACTCGTTGTATCTCCCCTGCTCCTCTTGAGATCTAACGGTTCACAGAATGTCGTGAATCCTCCTCGGAGAATACCGACCGTTCATTCCTTCCTGATGATTTCTACAACCTGAACTAAGTGTTCCTCCACAAACTTGTCCTCCTGCACGCAAACTTACGATGCTTGCTAAACACTCCACACACAAACTTTTTGTGCTTTTCTTTGGCGATTCCTCGAATGCCCTATTCCCCTTGAGATTCCTTACAACTCCGAGTCTTAGAGAAGACTCTTGCACGCACTCCTTGCAGCAACTTTCAGACACTTCCAAGCACTGAACTTCCTTTGACTCTGCACACGTCTGCAACAACAATCCTAAAACTTCTTCACTCAGGTTCACAACCCTGAGACTTCTCTTGGCCTGCGCACTCCTTGCACAGCTCATGTGCATGTCTGCACTTCTATATGATTGAGAAAAAAAGCTAAACTACCTGAGCCCTTTGTCAACGCACTCCTTGCGGACACTTCAACTGCACTCCTTGCAGGAACTCTTGCTCAGATAGAGAAATAATTGAAACTCATTCTTTCTTTCTTTCAGACTTCAACTCTCAAACATGAAATCATATACACAACATATAAAGCAAATGTATAACGGGAAGAAAACATTCATGAGCATAGAATTCAACATCAATACACAGAGAACAAACACGAAACCATGAATTTGAATCAACCTCTTTCTATTAATCAAAATATCTGTACATGGGTGTTCTTACACAGCTCTCTGCATGCTCTTTTTTCTTCCAAAACAATGCTTCTTCATCTATGTTACAATACACAATGAGGGTGTCTATATCCCGTTTCCCTCTTTCCTTCTAAAGCTGTTTAGTCTAGAATTAAATTCTATCTACTTTACATTTACTACCATAAATGCCTTCTACCTACTAAGGACGAGAGCAATCGCTCAAGGTCCGTTTAAATTTTACAAAGGCTCTCCTTCTTAATTATCTCATTTAATATTTGTGCATCAACTCCAAGGTAATTTCAAAAATTTGTGCTGGCTTTTCCAGTTGTCCATTGTCTCCGCACTGGCTCGCTTGATGTCGGCGATGCTCCTGCATCATGAGGGTACCCGTCAGGAATTTATCAAATCAATTTCCCCTTTTCATTTACCGAACGAGGCTTCGACATTACTTGTGAAAGGAAGGGTGATCTCTGTCCTTTAAGTTAAGTAAAGACTCGTAATTGGATGTATGGAAAAATTTATTTATTTTTCTTTCTGTTGTTCGTTCTGCTAGTGAGATTCTTGATTTACAATTTATACGGTTATTAACTTTAATTTCGTGTTTCGCTTGGAGGGTCTTCTTCCCTTCGAGATTCCCAGAATTATGATGACTCCAAATCCAACAAAGGTAGTCGGGTTCTAGGATAGGGCTTGGGAGTATTCATTGATACTAAAAAATAAAACGATGCTTAATCTCGGTTAATATTTCCAGACTTTTATAGTAGGTCAAATGAATTCATCTCTTTAATTGATTTGTTAGAAATTAAATGGAAGGGAATTCCATTATCTTAACACCTATGAATAATACTACCTATCGTGGTTGGGGGAAAAATGTTTACTGTTGTTTTGATTTTGGAACTTAAACAGATTAAGTATGATTATGTACATATCTCTCCATGAAGGATTCCACTTCTATGTATCGCATCATAAAAGAAATAACCTTTTGATTTGCAAAGTACTTGACCTGATATACACTTTGGTTATTATTATAGTTCAGACCTGATATATACTTTGGTTATTATTATAGTTTAGACCTGATATATACTATGATTATTATTACAGTTCAGATCTGATATATACTATGATTATTATTACAGTTCATAATATAAAAGATTTACTCATTTTTCCACATGTTCTTTATAAAGATGGATTGGCAGTATGAGTCATTTGATTTTCTTTCAAAGTAACTGAGATGCTAGATACATTCATTATTTGTTTTATTTTTATAAAATAGATTTCCATATCTAAGCAGTTCTCTGTCATGCATATATATAAATATACGTATACCTAGCATCTAGGTGTTCCATTAGTATTTTTATTTAGTGTCAGGTACATAATATTCTATTCTCGATTTCATTATCTATGGGTGGTTTGGCCCTCGTGCGATCCATCAATTTTTCTGAACTTCATTTCTATATAATCACAAGTATAAAATTCGGGACTACTAGAGTGGGATCGACTCCTTCCATCCTATATGAAATTACTTAGTAAAAAATTCATTGTTCAGTTTCAGTCTTTTTCTCGATGCACATAATATCTAATCAAACTATGATAGCCATTAATATCTTACTCAACAATTTTACTCCATTATAAAAAAAAAGGAACAATACTGTGAACAAATCTTCCAGAATTAACCAGATGTGTCCCTATCGACCATTACAGAAAAAGAAAGGAATAATACTAACTCAACAATTTAGAGTAACAATGATAACTCATTCAAAAATTAGTTTCAGAGGTATTTATACTAGTCCTTGTAATCAACATCATTCAAACATATTTTATCCATAACAATACTACTTATCCAGGTTACACAGAGATATCCTACCAGTTATTAAATCATAAGACATTTATTCAGAGAAAGAGTTAGGTTGACATACTTGAACAACTACCGAACAACAAATGGAATATCCACATTCCTCCCAACCTTAGAATAGTGTAGCCAAACTACTTGTCTTGTTCACCCCCTAGCCTAACCATGAATCCATGAGGGCTAACTCATAACTTCTCCTCAGCAAATGCCTTTCAGCTTCAACAATATTCTCCCGTTTTTTCCTCACACTCAACAAGTATTGCTCATAACAACAAGTAATCCATAAAAAATTTCCAGCGTACTAGGCAACATCCTGCCTCCTCACATATGCTATATATCAAAACCAAAAATGCCTAGGTATTTTTTCCTCTTGGGAATTTTCGCAGCTTTCCAAATCCCTGATTTTCAGGGGTTGCCAATGCCAAAATTCCTGATTTTCCACTTGTAACAATTAGCCCTGAGGTAGTTCCAACATGTTCCCCACTCATGGAGTCATGGTCAACTGATTTTAACATGGTTGTTCCATTTGTTCTCCTGCAATAAATATAAAATATAGGTTTCATACAAGTGTCAAAGTCAAGTTGTTAGTTGATTTAGATCGGATCTCTTCCTAACAGTCATAACCATTAATTACAATGAACCAAATTCCAAATTCGGAATTTCCATAAATGGCAAAAATTTTCAAAATTCGAATTTGCCAAAAACAGAACAATTTTTTTCCTAAAAAATTTCAAATTCAAAAATAATTTATTTTTGGGGATGTCACATCCTTTCCCACTTCAATAAAACATTGTCCTCAATGTTCATTCCTTTCTTGGAACAATATTGGATGAGATTTCTGTAAATCTCCCTTCAACTCCCAAGTGGCCTCCTCAGGGCTAAAGTGCTTCCATTGCACCTTTACCTAAGCAACGACTCTGTTCTGAAGTGATATTTCTCTCCAGTCTAGAATGCAGGGTTCCACTTGGAACTCGCCTTCTAGTTCCACCTACACCAAGATCCAATCGATCAAGTGAGTAGGGTCATGAACATACTTTTTCAATAAAGAAACATGAAATACATTATGAATTTTTAGATTAACTGGAAGTGCAAGTTGGTATGCTACGGGTCCAATTCGAGCTAGTATATTGAAGGGCCCACAAATCCTAGGTGCCAACTTGGAACAATTCCCTAGATTTAGTGAACTCTTTAGGGCTTTGACTTTTAAGTAAACATGATCTCCCACTTGAAACTCCAAGTGTCTTCTTTTCTGGTCCGCATAACTCTTTTGTCTGTCCTGTGCCTCCTATAAATTCTATTGTACCTTTCTTACCGTACTTTCCATTTCTTGGAGCATCTCTGGTCCAACCATGATCTTGTCAACCGGGTCATCCCGACTAATTGGTATCGTACACTTTCTTCCATAAAGTACTGCGAAGGGGTTCAATTTAGCCGAAGTTTGGTACCCATTGTTATATGAAAATTCTACCAAGTGTAGGTAGTCTTCCCACTTGCTTGGTTTTGTTCTTACATACATGCGGAGCATATCCTCTATGATTTGGTTCGTTCTTTCGGTTTGTCCATCCGTTTGTGGATTATAACTCGTACTGAAATTAAGATTAGTATTTAACCCTACAAACAATTTTGTCCAAAAAGAGGATGTGAATTTTACGTCTCCATCAAAAATCACCATTTTAGGAATAACATGCCGTCTAAAAATTTATTTCATAAATATTTCAGCCATATTTATAGCTTTAAAAGTAGACTTTATAGGAATAAAGTGTGCATAATTACTGTGTTTATCAATTACAACCATAATATAATCATTCTGTTTCTGAGTGTTAGGAAAACCTATAATAAAGTGCAGTGATATGGTCTCCCATTTCCATTCTAGTAATGGTAATGGTTGTAATAGGTCGGTTGGATGCTGGTGTTCGACCTTTACCTGTTGACAATATTGGCACCTAGAAAAGTATTATGTTATTTTTCCCTTCATATTAGGCCAATAAAATAATTTCCTAAGTGATGTTATCGTTTTCTGGTATCCTGGATGACTAGAATACAGTTTCTTATGCACTTCATCCAAAATTGTTATCTTTAACTCTGCCAAATCTGGTATGTAAAGTCTACTTTTAAATCGTAATAGTCCATTTTTATCGATACTCAGATTTGGTTTGTCTCAGTTTGCTGTAGTGTTTTGTAATTCTGCCACTATCTTAGTGTAATTTTCATTGTTAATACCTGTCGTCCTTATTCTCGGTTCCAGATCACTTTCTTCCCTGTCGACATTTGTCTCAAATAACCCATGGAATCTTCTTCTTAAAGCATCTTCTACCTTATTTTCCTTACCCTTGATATGTCTTACATTAAAGTCAAAATCACTCAATAAGGATAGCCACCTTGCTTGCCTTGCATTAAGATCTGGCTGGATAAATAGGTATTTCACACCGCTATTATCTATCAATATTAGAAAATTTTTGCCCATTATGTAGTGTCGCCACATTTTTAAGGCATGTATCACTGCTGCCAATTCTAAGTCATGAGTGACGTAGTTTCTCTCATGCTCCTTTAATTTCTAGGATTCATAACAAATAATGTGTCATTCTTGAGTTAGGAGACCACCTAGTCCTTCTTTACTCGCATCAACACAGACGATGAAGTCTTTATCTGGGTCTGCTACTTTTAAAATGGGTGAGGTTGTTAATAATTTCTTCAACTTATTAAAATTGTCTTGACACTTCTGTGACCAGTTAAACTTGGTCCCTTTCTTTTGTAATGATGTGATAGGGTAGGCTATTTTGGAAAAACCTTTATAAATCTGCGATTATATCATGTGATTCCCATGAATGATTGGATATCCGCTACATCCTTAGGTGTCGACCATTCCATGATGGCTCTTATTTTCTAAGGGTTGACTGCAATGCCTTTTCCAAAAATTACATGTCTTAGGTAGTGTATTTTCTTTTGATAAAAGTCACACTTATCGAATTTAGCGTACAATTTGTGCTTCCTCAAAGTTTGTAGAACTATTCTTAAGTGTTCTTTGTGTTCTTCTTCTGTTTTAGAATAGACTAGAATATCATCGATAATAACCAGTACAAACTTGTCCAAGTAATGACTAAAAATAATGTTCATTAGAAACATAAACGTGGTTGGTGTGTTAGTGATTCCGAAAGGTATAACTACGAATTCGTAATGTCTATATCTTGTTCAAAAAGCTGTTTTTCTTATGTCCTCATCTTTTATCCTAACTTAATGATAATTGGATCATAAATCCAACTTTGAAAAGATCTTGGCCCCACCTACTTGATCGAACAGATCATTTATCCTAGGTAAGGGGTACTTGTTCTTAATAGTTATTTTGTTCAATTGTCTATAATAGATACATAGTCTTAGAGTACCGTCTTTCTTTTTCACAAAGAGGACTAGTGCTCCCCATGGTGAAACACTCGGTCTGATATACTCTTTGTCCAATAATTCCTGTAGTTGTATTTTTAATTCTGTCAATTCTGGTAAACTCATTCGGTAAGGTTCTTTAGAGATAAGGGATGAACCAGGTAGCAGGTCTATGGAGAAGTCTATTTCCCCTCTGGGGGTAATTCAGGTATTTCATCCACAAACACGTCTTTGAATTCACGTAGAACAACAAAGTCATCCAAGTTGGGCTTATCTTATTTTTCTAACAGGTTTGTTATTTGGATGGCGTAAACTTGACAACCCTTTCTCATGCATTTCTTGAATTGCATTGTTGTGACTTGTCTAACTCATATTGGTTTTGGTATACCTTGGGATGTTCTAGTCGTGTCATGTTCGTCTTTATACTTCGGTGTCTTTGCATAACAATCTAGTACTACTTCGTGCTTTTCCAACCAATCCATTCCAATAATCACATAATAAGATCCTAGTGGTAAAATGTTCAAATTTGTTCTTATGTTTTGACCATCTAAGATGAACTCAAAATCAGAAATAAAGTCAACTACTTTTCTTTTAGTTCCTATAGCTAGTTGTACCAGCCATGATTTTGCGTGTTTCATTTTCCTAAGTTTATTTGACTCTACCACACCAGGAGTGATATAACTTAACGTAGCTCCAGGATCAATTAAAACAGAAATTCTACTGTTATCGATTTTACCTTTGATTTCCACCATAGAGGACTGGTGTTAAGCTTGCCGACCATCCACGAATGCATTGATTCGATGCAGGATTCTTCCCACATCACCCACCATCAAGGCTTCCTACAAATTATGAACAACAGTTCTGTTTGCTGTATTTAAACATGGACAATTCCTCCTTAGGTGAGGTTCTCCACATTCCCAACAGTTCAATGGTTCATGGGGACTGTCCCCAAACTTCTTTGTTCCCATATTTATTGGTTTACTGTTGCGTTGCGTACTTGGATGATTGGAGTGAAAATATTTTCTAGGAAATATTTTTGCTGTATTTCGATAAGGAGTTGGCTGGTATTCCTTCTTTCGTTGGTTCATTCGGTCTTGTTTCTTATCCTTCCAAGCTTTGGGAAACTATGCCCGCTATTTGTACTGGTCGTAGAACATTGGTGCTTTCTTGAATACTTCACTCAAGGACTTGGGGTTATCAAACTCAATTATGTCCCTGTAAGACTATGGTAAATAGCTTAAGAACTGTTGGATGTTTACCTTGTCCTCGCGGATATAAGGTATGAACCTTAGTAATTCTAGGAATTTGTTTATAAGAACCTCCATCGTCATCTGACCAAGTCATAACTCATAAAATTCTTTCGTTTTCCTTTCATATTAGCTTTCAGATAGGTACTGTTTCTTGAAATATTTCTTAAAGTCAGACCATTGCATTTGTTTCTCTTTTAGGCCCTTGGCCAATTTCAGATATTGCCACCAAATGCTAGATTTTCCTTTTAGATTGTAAATAGTCATTCTGACCTTTATATTGCTGGAATAGTTGTATATCTAGAAATATTTTTTGATGTCTAATAATAATGCTTCAACTTCCTCCCCTATTCTGGATTCCCCATCAAACATAGCTGGTTTAATTTTCTTAAATTCTCCTTCAAGGTGGTCTACTTGGTTTCTTTTTCTGTCTATTTTTTTTGTCCTCAGCTGAAGGTGTACCTTCAGATGAACTATCCCCTTTTTCTTCTTCAGGCCCTTAATTCTTAGAGGCCCTTTTGCTGACCTCTTCCTCATTACTATCGTCCTTTGGGATTTTCTTTGTCACTATACTGTGCAACATGACTTCATTTATTTCCTGTTGTTCCTATTGTGATTTCTTCAGTTTCTCATTATTGGCTTTGAAAACCTACAGCTCAACAATGCGATTCCTCATCGTTTCCAGAACTTCAGTAGGTGAGCTTCCATCATTATTCTGTCTCTGATTTTCAGGAAGTATTTGTTCAGGATTCCCATCAAATATGATTTCTACGTTCTCCTGTGCTGTCATGATTAACACAAAACAAAAAAGGATTTTTTGTTTGCAACAATAAAGGTTTATTAGTTTTACATAAATAGAATTATATGCTAAGTAAATTAGATGGCCTTGTTCAAGGTCCAAGTTGTTGGATTACTAAGAGGGGGGGTGAATCAATAATAGAGCAATTTAATCCTTTTTAACTATATAATCCAAGTGTTATATCAATGAAGCATTATCATCCAATAACCGTAGAGTAAATAAGCAATGAAAAAATGAACAAATATACACATACACAGTACACCAGTGTTTTACGTGGAAACCCAAATACGGAGAAAACCACGAAATGTTTTTTCTTATATGTCTTGAAGAATCACATTCATTGAAAGCACCAACTTCCTTTGTTTTCTAGTTGCAACTGGAAGGAGGCTCCAACCCCCTATTTTCTCAGGCTACAACCTAAGGGAAGCTCCAACTCCCCAATTCTCTGGCTACAACCAAAAGGAGGCTACAACCCCCTATGTTCTTTGGCTACAACCAGAAGGTGGCTACAACCACCTGTCCTTGCCCGGTCCTGCCACCCTGAAGTAGAAGTAGAATGATGGAAGCACTGTCAACCTATCACTATGAGATATACCACTGTAAACCTGTACCAATAAATCTGAACCATGCATCAACCTGTACCTCAACCTTTAATCAACCTGTACCATAAACAAGTGCACCAACCATGCACCAACCTGTACCAAATAACCTGCAATCAACCTGTACCATAAACAGGTGCATCCAACCATGTACCAAGTATGTACCAATAATGTGTCAATGACTCATCAATATGTACCAACATCATCAACTATACACCTCATGTATGGGCCAACTCATCAACTAGTTGTCTCAACCATGTACTCAACATGTACCTCAACCAAAAACCCTCATCAATTTCATCATCCAAATATGATTTGTAGCTCTGTAATAAACTTGGTTTATATGATCACATTCTTTCAATCCTCCCTTAACTTCAACAACAAGAGACTAACATTTTCATCAAACTTTTCTTTAGTCTCACATGCCTAGTTTTGGATTAGTCAACAACCCTAAATTGAAGTACTCATAACTTTGTACCTGTAATGTATAAAAATTAGAAACTGATACACAATGTTCTTCAGTGTGTTTTATGCAATTCATCCAGGTTTCACTACTTGGAACCTCTCAGAAAAGGAGTTATATAAAAAATGACATACCTTGTTGAATTCTGGCTTATTCTAGAGAGCGACATTGTAGAGCATGCCCCGCACAAAATGTTTGTTGAATTTACAGGAAATTGTTACAAAACATACTAAAAATTGTACCCTAATTAACACATTTTGTTTCACTGAATTTGGATCTGTTATGAATAATTTATGATGTTTTTACCCGAAACACTTGTTTTTGACTAGTTTCAGGACTAGCCACAAACCCTATTTTCTACGGAGTGTAACTCCAAAAATACAATGACCCACAAGCTGAATTTTTTACCACCGATGCTTAGATATGTTTTCTCAATGGAATATCAATTTTAGGGTTTGAATCATTATATAAAAAACGTTATAGTGAAAATGGTGAGATGACCTATAAATAACATACCTTAGAAAGCACCATCAAAATAATTTATCCTTCCTTGCATTTCGGCCTTCTTTTCTTCATCTTCCCTCAGAATTTTGGCTTAGATATCATTGGTTACCTCAAACACCTATAGATATTCAATATTCTCAAGTGTTATTAAAATGAGAGAGCCTTGCCTCTTATTTATACTCTCCAAGTAGCTTCCTTAAAAGCATCTTCTAGGTCACTTGGCCCCACTTTCCTTATTTTAGGGTTAACCCACTTCTAATTTCTCCATTCAATTTATTATTGAAATAATTTATTTTTTATTCACTTTGAATTATAAAACACTCATTACTTCACTTTATTATTTACCTTTTAAAATCTCATAAACCACTTTGACTACTTTGACCTTTTCGGGCTTCTAGATGACATATGAGGGTCCTCCAACTTCGTAAGGCCATAAATCTCAAACTGTGAGGATTTATGTGATGCTCCACATACCAACAAAAATGTAATAAAATGTACTATCCATATAGAATATTGTTATCTGAAAATATATCATAACTCATACCGTTATCCATCAAACAAACTTGGGTCCATTACCCAAACCTGGGGTCTCCAACTTCTCATGGCCATAACTCTCTAACCGTGAGGAGTTATGTGACGTTCCACATACCACCAGAAATGGAATGAAAAACACTATCCATATAGGATAGTTTACCTAAAATATTCATTGTCCTTCATCTCATTATTCCACAATTAATCATGGGTACTCTTACTCCGCAAAGCGTCTTCTCGTGAGGGCTTTCAACATAAGGGGATCACTTTGGAGTTCATCCATATTTACTTCTTATCAACCATGAAAAGACAATAATGAGTCATATTTACATCAAACAATATTTTGTCCATTACCCAAACCTTTGTGCTACGGGGCTTTCTTCAAGGGTTGACATCAATGACAACCAACCTTAATCAACAATCTCCCCCTTTGGCATTGATGGAAACACTCTGATGAAATACTGAAATCATATCACTCGTGCTCCCCCTAGAACCATGCCTCTATCCTCTGTATATGATAAATTTGACTCTGTCCTATGCATATGATAAATCAGCTTCCCCTGGAACCATGCCTCTGTCCTCTGCATCTGATAAATCGCTCCCCCTTTGTCATCAATGACAAAGGTATCTTTCCATTAGGGGATACTCCCACTGACTGAACTGTCCTCTTATGGTGCTTCCTCGTGTACATCTAAGACATATAAGATAAGCATTCAAAAACATTCAAAAAACATTCACTTTGGAGTAGAAATAACTCCAAGTCTTTGGCGAAGATATTCAAAGGCTTCCCGTGGAAGTGGTTTTGTAAAGATGTCTGCCACTTGTTCTTTTGTGCCCACATACTCAACTCTGATGTTCTTTTTTGCAACCCATTCCCGTAGAAAGTGATACTTGATTGGAATGTGATTCATCTTGGAGTGCATCACCGAGTTTTTTGAGATACTAATGGAACTTGTATTATCACAATATATTGGAATGGGCTCATCATACTCAACCTGTATATCTATCAAAGTTTGTTTCATCCAAAGAACCTGTGTACAACATGTTGCTTCTGCAATATACTATGCCTCAGCTGTAGATAGAGATACTGATGTGTTAATGTTTATGCCACAATTATAGTTCTTTGCATTTCAATATATAAGAGCATCATAAGAACAAGATCACTGAGAAATACACATTCACAAGAGACACAACATTTATCTTGGGAAACCCTCTAGAGGAAGAAAACCCAACAAAAACTTCCTTATCATAAATGGCTTATACAATGTTCAAGAGATAACTCAAACCAATACAGATAGTCCTCTCCAAGAGATGCACCACTCTTCTTCTCCTCTCTCCAACTGGTAATTGCAGCTAGCCTCATAAGAAAATGAGCAAGTGAGTGTATGTTAGAAGTGAGGCGCTAGCCTCCTATATATACAAAACTGGCATGTGTGAAAGGTCACAACTGGCAGGGCCGACCTCTCACTCTGGGTGGGTAAACCCACCTTTAATTAATTTTGGGTCTTCCATTATAAATGCTGGGGCCGACTTCTTATTCTATCCTTTGTAATTGTCCGATGACCAATCCGCAAAAGGGGATTTGGTCCTTATACAATTACCAACATGATTAATCCTCAATGGGGATTAATCCAATAACAATAATAATAATAATGACATGATTAATCCGCAATGGGGATTTAATCCAATAATAATAAGAATGCTCTTTGCAGTTACATTATTTCAACATGATGATTGTTTCTTGCTTATCCATGATACCAAACACTCACCTAAGTATAACTCTTCTCCACTGGTGCTTCGTCGGTCATCAATACAACCTGCCCAATCTGCATATGTGTAGGCAATAAGTGATAGATCTTTTCCTTTTGGATACCATAATCCAAACTCTTCTGTTCCTTTGAGATATCTGAAAATCCTCTTTACTGCTAATACATGTGATTCCTGGTGCTGCTTGAAATCTTGCCACCTGTCCAATTTCTTGCATTACATATGATCTGGATGTTTTCACCTATAGTAGGTTTCCAATCATTGACCAGTATTTCCTCTAATCTGTAGACTTCGAATCATCATCTTTGCTCAACTTATAATTGGTTTGCATGGGAGTGATAATGTATCTGAAGTCCCAGAAAAAAGGATAGTTCTCCAAGTAACTACATTTCAAATTCATTTTGCATGTCTTTTGCAAATTTCTGTCTGAACCTGTCATCATCACTACCAAAAATAATATCATCAACATAAACTTCAATTAATAAAATATTACCTTGACTTACCTTGATGTAGAGGTTGCTATCTGCACTTCCTTTTCTGAACCCTGCTTGCTGCAGATACTTATCCAGTTTGGTGTACCATGCTCTAGGAGCTTATTTTAGACCATACAAGGCCTTCTTTAATTTACATACATAGTCTGTGTTCTCTAACAACTGAAATATTTCTGGTTGTTCAATGTAGACTTCTTCTTCATGTTTCCCATTCAGAAAAGTTGATTTTACGTCCATTTGATATACTTTAACATTTTTGGAGCATGCATAAGCTAAAAGTAAATGGATTTCTTCCATTCTGGCAACTGGGGAAAATGTCTCTTCAAATTCGATTCCTTCAATTTGTGCATATCCTTTACATACCAATCTAGCTTTGTTCCTTGTAACCTGTCCATCTTCATTCAATTTATTCCCGAAAACCAATTTTGTGCTGATCACATTCTTATTCTTTGGTCTTGGAACCAATTCCCAAGTGTCATTTTTCTCTATTTGATCCAATTATTCATCCATGGCCTTATTCCAAAATTCATCCTTGCTGGTTTCTTCAAAACAGTTTGGTTCAATTGTAGATAAGAGTGTTAGGTGTGTTTGTTCTGGTGAACGAATTTTTCTTCTAGTCTCAACTCTTGCATCTTTGTTTCCAATAATCTGATTTGAAGGATGATTCCTCTGTACTCGTTTGCTAGGTGTCTTTGGAGATACTTTCTGAACTTGCTTTTATGCTTCTGTCAGATTCTCTTCATCTTCATCTTACTCTTCTACTTCTTTTTCATCTTCTTCTTCGAAAAGTTGTTCCATTGATTTGCTTTCTTCTTCCTTTGATTATGGTCTACCTGTTTCATCAATTGTTATGTTGATGTTTTCCACAACTTTGTTCAATATTAGATTATAACACTTGTATAC
The DNA here is from genome assembly GCA_009831015.1 of Picea engelmannii. Classification (NCBI taxonomy): domain Eukaryota; kingdom Viridiplantae; phylum Streptophyta; class Pinopsida; order Pinales; family Pinaceae; genus Picea; species Picea engelmannii. The sequence continues at coordinate 78,200 of ML790554.1, forward strand.
TTTCCTTGTACTTGAGTGACCAACAAGTATTCCTTTGTCCACATGAGAGTCAAACTTTCCCATTTTGTGATCTTCTCTTTTGATGTAGCATTTGCTTCCAAAAACTCTGAAGTGCTTCACATTTGCTGGTATTCCTTTCCATAGCTCATAGAGAGTTTTATCAGTGGTGTTTTTGAGCATTACTCTGTTTTGAATGTGAACTGTTGTATGCATTGCCTGTGTCCAAAATATATCTATCAATTTGGAATCCATTAGCATTGTTCGAGCCATTTCTTATACTGCCCTGTTCTTTCTTTCAACAATTCCATTCTGTTGAGGTGTCCTAGCAACGAAGAATTGCCTTTTTATTCCATGACTGCTATAATAGTCCATAAATTCCTTTGAAGTGAACTCTCCTCCATTAACAAATCTCAAACATTTGATTCTTGAATCCATCTCATTTTCAACCATTTCCTTGTAGATCTTGAAGTTTTGAAAAGATTATGACTTGTTCTTGAGAAAACAAACTACAGTCATTCTTGTATAATCATCAACTAATAACATAAAATATTTTTCACCTTTTAAGCCCTTTGTTGTAGTTGGTCCAACTAGATTAGTGTGCAAAATTTCCAGTGGTCTTGTTGTTGAATATTCCTTTGATTTCAACCTAATCTTTGTTTGCTTTCCTTGTTGAAAATGCTTGCATAAAGTGTTGGTTGGTTTCGTGATTTGGGGCATTTCTCTGACTACTTCTCTGTTGCTGACTTTGACAAGGTTATCAAAATGCATGTGACCCATTCTTTTATGCCATAGCCAACTTTCATTTTCCTTTCCTAGACAAAATTTTTCATTTCCAATTTCACTTAACACATATATGTTGTTTGAAGTTCTTGCAGCTGTATCGACCAATTTTCCTGAACCTTCTTTTCTTATCTCACACTTTTCTAAATCAAAAGTAAGTTTATGACCTTGGTCACACATTTGAATCACACTTAGAATATTATGTTTCATATCTTCTACCGGTAGAACATTTTGTGCCTTTTCATTCTTGTTCCGAATTCAGACTGTGCCTTCTCCAATGATTTTGGATGAATTATCATTTCCAAAGGAGACTGATCCATTTTTTCTTTTCGTAATGTAAGAAATTTGTCTTTATCACCTGTCATGTGTTTTGAACATCCACTGTTAACATACCAACCGTGTTTCTTCTTCTTATCTTGTAGAGAGACTGTGCATTCTTCATTGTTATACCGATCTTTCTTTCTTATCCATGTCATTTTCTGAGGTTCTTGTCTGTGACTGTTGTTATTCTGTTGAGGTTCTTTAGGAGGGACTGTCATTCTGCAATACTTGGACATGTGTCCAAAATTGTTACATTTGTAACATTCCACTTCAGTGCTCAACGATTCAAACCTGTTGTAACTTCTTCTTTGTGTGTCACTAGGTCTCCTTGAAGAATCCCTTTGTGTATAACTCTCAAAGTTGTTACTGTTCCTATTGTTAGCTATGCAATTCACAACTTTATGTCCACATTATTACATGCATAACATAAACCAAAAAATATAGTTTGATACCTAGGAGTTGAAGGTCTTATGAAAGGAGGTGATCTTATGAATCCTTCTTCTTCTTGAGGCCTGTCTGTCTGTTGTTGATTCTAAAATCTGAATCTTCTTGGTGGAGGAGTGTCCCTGTAATCTCCCTATCCTCTTTTATTGTTTCTACTTAACTCTTTGGATTTGTTTCTTGCTCTATTTTTTTTTTATCTTGATCCCTTTTCTGTTTGATTGTATCCAAGTCCGGACTTGTCAAGATGAGATTTTTGACTACTGATAATGTCATCCAAAACTTTTGAGCTATTCTTCATATTTTTCTTTTGAATATCATTTCTTAGTGTGAAAACCTCTGCTTCGAAGTTTCCAATGATCTTGTCCTTTTATTCTAGTTGTTCTTTGAGTGATTTTTCAATTCTTTTATCTTCTTCTATTTGACCCTTCAATTTTGTGATCAGTTGTTCTAGTTATCGAGTTTTCTTTTTCTTGTCTAGTTCTTCTTGTAGTTTCTTGTTTTTCTTCTTTTCTCTTCTGATAACTTCTATGAAACACATTAATTCTTCTTGATAGTCAACTTCTGCCTCTTCAATTTCTTCTTCGACTTCTTCACATTCTTCTTCGACTTCTTCATATTCTTCTTCAGAGTCTTCTTTGTCGGAGTCTTTTACTACCATGAATAGAACTCTTCTCATCTCATTGTCACTGACTTCATCTTCATCTGATGATGAGATGTATTCTTTGGTGTATAAGCGTTTCTTGAAAACTTTCTTTGTAGTTCTTTTGCGTTTATATGTGTGTTTTCCTTTTGGGTAACCTTCGTCATTTCTCTTTTTCTTATGAGGACATTTGTTAGCAAAATGACCAATACCATCACAATTAAAACAAATTAAAGGGATATTACCTCTATACCTACCGTTGGTTCCCTTGTTTAGTCTTTTGATGAAGTTGGCCAATTCTTCATCATCTTCCGAGGCGTCACTTTTGCTGCTATATTCTTCTTGTTCCTTTTTCTTTTGCTTTGATCTTTTGGATGCCTTGACGACTGCTTCTTTTACATCTGGATTTTCCTGCTTAGTTCTCATTTCATATGTTGTGAAGATTCCATGCAATTCGTCCATGCTTATTGAGTCCAGATCCGATCTTTCTTCTAGTGCTGATATCTTAGGGTTGAATCTCATAGGAAGAGATCTTAGTATCTTTTGAACAATTACAAATTCTTCAATTTCTTCTTCCAACCCTATGATTGCATTCACTGTTTCATCGACTCGTAAGAAGTAGGCTGCGATATCTTCATCTTCCTTCATTTTTAGTTGTTCGAATTGGTCTCTGTAAGTCTGAAGCTTTGCTACTTTGACTTTTGTATCTCCTTCATAAATATTTTGAAGATTGTCCCAAATCTCTTTAGTGGATTTATAGTGTGCAACTTTTGTGAATACCGTATCACTGAGACCATTCAAAAGTGCATTTGTGGCTTTGGAATTATTCTCACTGAGTTTTACTGCTTTTTCATTTGTTGGTGGAATTGCTGGTGCTGTGTATACATCTACAATTGATTGCCAAACTTGAAATCCTTGTGCCTGCATATATGTCCTCATCCTTATGCTTCAAAAATCATACTTATGTCCATGAAACCGTGGTATTCCATTTTTATCTGTTTTAGTACTCTCCATGATCTACCTTTTAGTGGTCAAACTAATTTCTGAAGGAACCTGCTTTGATACCAATTTTTGAACTATTGAGAGGGGGGGTGAATCAGTAATAGAGCAATTTAATTCTTTTTAACCATATAATCCAAGTGTTATATCAATGAAGCATTATCATCCAATAACTGTAGAGTAAATAAGCAATGAAAAAATGAACAAACAGACACATACACAGTACACCAGTGTTTTACGTGGAAACCCAAATCAGAAGAAAACCACATAATTATTTTTCTTATATGTCTTGAAGAATTGCATTCATTGGAAGCACCAACTTCCTTTGTTTTCCAGCTACAACTGAAAGGAGGCTCCAACCCCCTAGTTTCTCAGGCTACAACCTAAGGGAAGCTCCAACTCCCCAATTCTCTGGCTACAACCAGAAGGAGGCTACAACCCCCTATGTTCTTCGGCTACAACCGTAAGGTGGCTACAACCACCTATCCTTGCCCCATCCCGCCATCCTGAAGTAGAAGTAGAATGATGGAACCACTGTCAACCTGTCACTGTGAGATATACTGTTGTAAACCTGTACCAATAAATCTGAACCATGCATCAACCATGCATCAACCTGTACCTCAACCTGTAATCAACATGTACCATAAACACGTGCATCAACCCTGCACCGACCTGTACCAAATAACCTACAATCAACTTGTACCATAAACAAGTGCATCCAACCATGTACCAAGTATGTACCAATCATGTGTCAACTACTCATAAACTATGACTCATCAATATGTACCAACATCATCAACTATACACCTCATGTATGTGCCAACTCATCAACTACTTGTCTCAACCATGTACTCAACATGTACCTCAACCAAAAGACCTCATCAATTTCATCATCCAAATCTGATTTGTATCTCTATAATAGACCTGGTATATATGATCACATTCTTGCAAACCTTCATTAACTTCAACAACAAGAGACTAGCATTTTCATCAAAATTTTCTTTAGTCTCACATGCCTAGTTTTGGATTAGTCAACAACCCTAACTTGAAGTACTCATAACTTTGTACCTGTAATGTATAAAGATATGAAACTGATACAAAATTTTCTTTAGTGTGTTTTATGCAATTCCTCCGGGTGCCACTACTTGGAACCTCTCAGAAAATGAGTTATAGCAAAAATGACATACCTTGCTGAATTCTGGCTTATTCTAGAGAGCGACTTTGTAGAGCATTCCCCACAAGAAATATTTGTTGACTTGATCTGAACATGTTACAACGAATACTAAAGACTGTTCCCTAACCAACAATTTTTTTTTTCACTAAATTTGGATCTGTTATGAATAAGTTATGACATTGTTACCCGAAACACCTGATTTTCACTAGTTTTAGGACTAGCCACAAACCCTATTTTCCACAGAGTGTAACTCCAAAAATAAAATGACCCACAAGATGAATTTTTTACCACGTATACTTGGATATGTTTTTTCAATGGCATAGAAATTTCAGGGTCTGAATCATTATATAAAAAATATGATAACAAAAATGGTGAGATGACCTGTAAATAACATACCTTAGAAAGCACCATCAAAAGAATTTACCCTTCCTTGCATTTCAGCCTTCTTTTCTTCACCTTCCCTCAACATTTCGGCTTAGATATCCTTGGTTACCTCAGACACCTATATATATTCAATATTCTCAAGTGTTATTAAAATGAGAGAGCCTTGCCTCTTATTTATACTCTCCAAGTAACTTCCTTAAAAACATCTTCTAGGTCACTTGGCCCCACTTTCCTTATTTTAGGGTTAACCCACTTCTAATTTCTCCA
>ML790554.1:86312-110884 GCA_009831015.1 Picea engelmannii
AGATTTCCATATCTAAGCAGTTCTCTGTCATGCATATATATAAATGTGCGTATACCTAGCATCCGGGCATTCCATTCGTATTTTTATTTAGCTTCATGTACATACTATTCTATTCTTGATTTCATTATCTATGGGTGTTTTGGCCCTCGTGCAATCCATCAATTTTTTTGAACTTCATTTCTATATAATCACAAGTATAAAATTCAGGACTACTAGAGTGGGATTGACTCCTTCCATCCTATATGAAATTACTTAGTAAAAACTCCATTGTTCAGTTTCAGTCATGTTCTCAGTGCACAAAATATCTAATCAAACTATGATAGCCATTAATGGCTTACTCAACAGTTTTACTCCATTATAAACAAAAAGGAACAAGACTATGAAAAAATCTTCCAGAATTAACCAAATGTGTCCCTATCGGCCATTACAAAAAAAGAAAGGAATAATACTAACTCAACAATTTAGAGTGACATCGATAACTCATTCAAAAATTAGTTTCAGAGGTATTTATACTAGTCCTTGTAATCAACATCATTCAAACAGATTTTATCCATAACAGTACTACTATCCAGGTTACACAACGATATTCTACCAGTTATTAAATCATAAGACATTCATTCAGAGAAAGATTTAGGTTGTCATATCTGAAAATCTACCGAACAACAAATGGAACATCCACATTCCTCCCAACCTTAGAAGAGGGCAGCCAAACTACTTGTCCTGTTCACCCCCTAGCCTGACCATGAATCCACGAGGGATAACTTAGAACTCCTCCTCAACAAATTCCTTTCAGCTTCAACAATATTCTCCCCTTTTTTCCTCACAATCAACAAGTAGTGCTCATAACAACAAGTAATCTGTAATTTTTTTCCATCATACTAGGCAATGTCCTACCTTCTCACATATGCTATATATCAAAACCAAAAATGTCCAGGTCTTTTTTCCCTCTTGTGAATTTTCGCAGCTTTCCAAATCCCTGATTTTCAGGGGCTTCCAATGGCCAAATTCCTGATTTTCCACTTGTAACAATCAACCCTGAGGTAGTTCCAACATGTTCCCCACTCATGGAGTCATGGTAAACTAATTTTAACATGTTTGTTCCATTAGTCCTCCTGCAATAAATATAAAATATTTTGTTTCATACAAGTGTCAAATTCAAGTAGTTAGTTGAGTCAAATCAGATCTCTGCCCAATAGTCATAACCATTAATTACAATTAACCAAATTTGAAATTCGAAATTTCCCTAAATGGCAAAATTTTTCCAAATTCGAATTTGCCAAAAACAGAACAATTTTTTCCTAAGAAATTGCAAATTCAAAAAAAAATTATTTTTGGGGATGTCACATCCTTTCCCCCTTTAATAAATGACTGTCCTCAGTGTTTGTTCATTTCTTGGAACAAGATTGGATGAGATTTCTGCAAATCTCCCTCCAACTCCCAAGTGGCCTCCTTAGTGCTAAAGTGCTTCCATTGCACCTTTACATGAGTGACGACTCTGTTCTGAAGTGTTATTTCTCTCCGGTCCAGAATGCGCAGGGGTTCCATGTGGAACTTGCCTTCTGGTTCCACGTGCACGAAGTTCCAATCGATCATGTGAGTAGGGTCATGAACACACTTTTTCAACAAATAAACATGAAATACATTATGAATTTTTAGATTAGCTGGAAGTGCAAGTTGGTATGCTACGGGTCCAATTTGCGATAGTATCTTAAAGGGCCCACAAAACCTGGGTTCCAATTTGGTGCAATTCCCTACCTTTAGTGAACTCTTTCAGGCCATGACTTTTAAGTAAACATGATCTCCCACTTGAAACTCCAAGTGTCTTCTTTTCTGGTCCGCATAACTTTTCTGTTTGTCATGTGCCTCCTTTAAGTTCTATTGTACCTTTCTTACCGTACTTTCCATTTCTTGGAGCGTCTCTGGACCAACCATGAGTCTGTCAACTAGTTCATCCCAGCTAATTGGTGTCGTACACTTTTTTTCGTACAATACGTCAAAGTGTCTCAATTTAGCCGAAGTTTGGTACCCATTGTTATATTCAAATTATACCAAGTGTAGGTAGTCTTCCCACTTGCTTGGTTTTGTTCTTACATACATGCAGAGCATATCTTCTATGATTTGGTTCGTTCTTTCAGTTTGTCCATCTGTTTGTGGATGATAACTCGTACTGAAATTCAGATTAGTATTTAGCCCTGCAAACAATTCTTTCCAAAAAAATCACGTCTCTATCCGAAATCACCATTTTAGGAATACCATGCAGTCAAAAAATTTCTTTCATAAATATTTCAATGATGTTTATAGATTTAAAAGTAGACTTTACATGAATAATGTGTGCAGACTTACTGATTTTATCGATTACAACCATAATAGAATCATTATGTTTCTGAGTTTTAGGCAAACCTGTAATAAAGTCCAGTGATATGGTCTCCCATTTCCATTCTGGTATTGGTAATGGTTGTAATAGGCCGACTGGATGATGGTGTAATCTTGGCACCTAGCCAAGTATTCTGCTATTTCGTCCTTCATATTAGGCCAATAAGATAATTTCCTAAGTGTTGTTATCGTTTTTTGGTATCTTGGATGACTAGAATACGGTTTCTTATGCACTTCATCCAAAATTGTTATCTTTAACTCTACCGAATCTGGTATGTAAAGTTTGTTTTTAAATCGTAATAGTCCATTTTTATCGATACTCAGATCTGGTTTGTATGAGTTTTCTATAGTGTTTTTTAATTCTACCACTATCTTAGTGTAATTTTCGTCGTTAATACCTGTCATCCTTATTCTCAGTTCCGGATCACTTTCTGCCCTGTTGACATTTTTCTCAAATAACCCATGGACTCTTCTGATTAAAGAATCTGCTACCTTATTTTCCTTACCCTTGATATGTCTTACCTCAATGTCAAATTCGCTCAAGAAGGCTAGCCACCTTGCTTTCCTTGCATTAAGATCTGGCTGGCTAAACAAGTATTTCACACCGCTATTATCTGTTAATAATAGAAACTTTCTGCCCATTATGTAGTGTCGCCACATATTTAAGGCGTGTATCACTGCTTCCAATTCTAAGTCATGAGTGACGTAGTTTTTCTCATGCTCCTTAAATCTCTGGGATTCATAACAAATAACATGTCATTCTTGAGTTAGGACACCACCTAGTCCTTCTTTACTTGTGTCAACATAGACGATGAAGTCTTTATCTGGGTCTGGTACTTTTAAAATGGGTGTGGTTTTTAATAATTTCTTCAACTTATTAAAACTGTCTTGACACTTTTGTGACCAGTTAAACTTGATCCCTTTCTTTTGTAATGATGTGATAGGGTAGGGTATTTTGGAAAACCCCTTTATAAATCTGCGATAATATCCGCTAATTCCCATGAATGACCGGATATCTGCTACATCCTTAGGTGCCGACCATTCCATGATGGATTTTATTTTCTCAAGGTTGACTGCAATGCCTTCTGCAGAAATTACATGTCCTAGGTACTATATTTTCTTTTGATAAAAATCACACTTATCGAATTTAGCGTATAGTTTGTGCTTCTTCAAAGTTTGCATAACTATTATTAAGTGTTCTTCATGTTCTTATTCTATTTTAGAATAGACCAGAATATTGTCGATAAATACCAGTACGAACTTGTCCAAGTACTGACTGGAAATACTATTCATTAGACACATAAACGTGGTTGGTGTTTTATTGAGTCCGAAAGGTATAACTATGAATTCGTAATGTCCATATCTTGTTCGAAAAGTTGTTTTGCCTATGTCCTCATCTTTTATCCTAACTTGATGATAACCGGATCGTTGTATATCTGGAAATATTTTTTGATGTCTAATAACCATGCTTCAGCTTCCTCCCCTATTTTGGATTCCCCATCAAAGGTAGTTGGTTTAATTTTCTTAAACTCTCCTTCAAGGTGGTCTGCTTGTTTTCTTTTTCTGTCTTTTTTTGTTTTTTCCTCAACTGAAGGTGTACCTTCAGACAAGTTGCCCCCGTTTTTTCTTCAAGACCAGAATTATTGGAGGCCCTTTTGTTGACCTCTTCCTCATTGTTATCATCCTTTGGGATTTTCTTTGTCACTATAATGCACAACATGACTTCATTTATGTGTTTTTTTTCCTACTGTGATTTCTTCAATTTCTCATTTTCGTCTTTGAAAACTTGGAGTTCAACAATGAGATTCCTCATTATTTCCAGAACTTCAGTAGGTGAGCTTCTGTCACTATTCTGTCTCTAATTTTCAGGAAGTCTTTGTTCAAGTTTCCCATCAAATCTGATTTCTGCATCATCCTATGCTGCCATGATTAACAAAAAACAAAAAAAGGTTTCCTGTTTGCAACAATAAAGGTTTATTAGTTTTACATAAACATAATTATATACTAAGTAAATCAGATGGCCTTGTTCAAGGTCCAAGTGTTGTAACCTTCACTCTGATACCATATGTAATGTACCTCGAATTCACCATTTTGTTTTTTGCTTATGTTGCCATTAATCTCCAATTTCATATCTATTCAATACCAAAATGAGATAGTCTTTGTTCCTATTCACAACATGGGTGCAAATCTTCTTCTTACTAACCCATCATTAAAGGTTTAGGAACTTAAGGTTACTAGAATTATTTCACATGTTTAAATATGATAGGCTTGTTATAAGCTATAGTCGCACTCTGCTTATTATATACTACAATTGCACTTTGAAAGGTGTCCTTTAATTTATTTAACAAAAATACAAACCTTATACAAATCTACTTGGCTATCTAAAATGTGCATACATGATACTTCATTAAATACTTAGGTTTTGCATCCCTTTTCGAGAAGGTCTCATCACATAACCAATTCATTCATTGAGCACACAATATAACGATTAAGGAACTGGGATAGACCACTGCAGTTCTGTGTACGTGAGGTGTTCCTATCCATGCGTGGTTATATGCATGGGATTAGAGTTAGATGGTTAGGGTTTTACAATGGCATAAATTTCTCTTTCCTAACTAAAAACGGTGTTGGAGTAACTAGGTTAGCAATTCCTAGAATTAAACCCATGTCTTAACTGACTATCATCCTTACTCAATAAATGTCATCAAGGAAATACATAGTTATCTGTCACGTATTAAATGCGTCCTGACTGCTACATTTAAATTTTCCCTGTAGTGTCTCTGCCTTGGCCTCCTACTCGACGTACTTTCCCATTGGTTCCTTGACACCTTTCCCTGGCCACATGGTCTAGGTACTTCACACCATCCCTTTCATTACTTCCGAGACATGACCTCCTATAGCTATCACTCATAGTTTCTTGGTTCATGCAACTTAGAGGTAACCACCATTGACAGGGTTCCTATTATCTCTCTTTCTTTCGTGTAAGACTCAGGTGAACTATGGAAATTTTTCTGTTTGTGAGGGAGGAGGATTGCCACCTATTTCGCCCTTATACCAGGTAATCTTATTCGCATCCACCATCCACATCTGCATACTAAAGGTAGATTAGGTGACTGTTGACTGAAAGACTTAGTTGAGTCTTTGATTGTTCTTGGTATTCTTGAGGTTTGGAATAGGATTATCCCGACTCAGACTGAGTGTTTATCAAGCTTTGGACAGTTTAGTGAGAGTGTAGTTCCTTGTGGGAAAATCCCTTGTTATTTCACGATTTTTTTTTCTGCTTCAACTACTAATTAACAAGACTGGCTTAAAGAATAATTGCATTAGCGTGGGTAATTACAGAATGAATAAGGCCCTTTGTTTTTGGTTATTCCTCTTGTATAAGGCAGGAATAATATAGTAGGTGAGTCATTCCTTTTAATCAGGTTATCCACTTGAATGGTAACTCTGAATTCTTCCTACCCCACATTGCACACTTGAAATAACGGAACTAGGTTTTCTTCGAAACCCATTACTCCATGGGTCTGGTCGCAATTCCCATTGAGTTTTGTGTCGGTATTATTTTTGTTTCTAGCCCCTCTACTATTCTTAGTGTTTACAAATACGTGCATCTATGTAAAGAGGAACCTATATTCATACTAAGCTTTGATAAGGAAGAAAATACAATCATCTGTGTATTATGTATTACGGTCTACGATTACATTGAGGAAATCATTTTTCTTTCCATCATAATGTTGTTGTCTGTGGTGTATTTTCAAGAAAGTGAATTTCTATGTATAATTTGAGAAGAATGTTTCCTTCCGGCAAATGATATTCGAACAATATATTTTTTTGTGTGTTAATATCACTGCATGTTGCATTGCGACCTCTCGGGGTCTGGTTATGTAAACCTATGTATTATTTCACTAATTTCGTTTTATCGAGTGTNACATATAATGATGGGGCCCTGTTTGTATGCAAGGGTACCCATCAAGAATTTATCGACCCACTTTCCCCTTTTCGGTTACCAGACGGGGCTTCGAAATTACTTGTGGAAGGAAGGGGGATCTACGTCCTTTAAGTTAAGTAAATACTCGTAATGTGACATCCCCAAAAATAAAGTATTTTTGAAATTCGAAATTTGTTAGAAAATTACTCCATTTTTAGTAAATTCGAATTTGGAATTTTTTTGCCATTTATGGCAATTTCGAATTTCGAATTTGATAAATTGTAATTTATTATTTTGACTGTTGGGAAGAGACCTGATTTGACCCAACTAACTATTTGACTATGACACTTGTACGTAAACAAAATATTGTTTTAATTATTGGAGGAGGACAAATGGAACAACCATGTTAAATTTAGTTGACCATGACTCTATGAGTGGGGAACATGTTGGAACTACCTTTGGGCTGATTGTTACAAGTGGAAAATCAAGGATTTGTCCATTGGCAACCCTTGAAAATCAAGGATTTAGAAAGCTGCGAAAATTTCGAAGGGAGGGAAAAAGACCTAGGCAAAAGTATTGGCTTGATAAATAGCATATGTGAGGAGGAAGGACACTGCGGAGTATGCTGGGGAAAAGGAACTACTGTATTCTTATTGTTATGAACACTAAATATTGAGTGTGAGGCAAGGAGAGGACTACAGATAGAGGAAAAAATTGCTGAAGAGGGGATTTCAAATTTGCCCTCATGGATTCATGGTCAGGCTAGGGGGTGAACTGGGAAAGTGATTTGATTGCCCTGTTCTACGGTTGGGAGGAACGTGGTTGTTCCCTTTGTATTTTAGTGTATTATTTCAGATATGTTATTTCTACCCCTTCTTTAGCTGAATGTTATACGATTAAATACTTGATAGAATATTGTATCTGCTAATTCTGAATAGAAATAATACTATGGACGAAAGATTGGATGCATCCTATTGAACTTAGGAACTGATAGAATGTCTCTATACTAGTTCTGAATGGATTATCTTGGTTGCGTCTTATTGCTATTATGAATACTAAATTCCCATAAATATACTAGCTGAAAGGATATGCCTAGTCAAACTTCTGGAAGAATAAGTTCTGTGGATTGGATTACCACTATAATAAGATAACAAACTGTAGGTGAAAACCCCATGAATAATTTGTATTGTAGATTGGAACTACCAATGTAAACAATGCAAATGGAATTTAAATAATGTAGGTATATATATGTATGGACAATGCAAATTTGAAGAATTATTATAGAAAACCTACAGTATTTACATACTTTTATATCAACAGGTGTTTAATGGAAAGTTATAGGATGATTTGGTCTATGGGACCATAGATCAAATTATGGGAATTAATTTTTGGAGTGAATCGGTTAACACAAGAAATTTGCCATAACTAATCATGAGAGGCACAAAATCCTAAAGAAATAAAAAGGACACCCTGGAAACTTTACATGATTTACACATATTCCTGATAAAATTCATAACTTTGTAAACAACAACATAATCACCTAGTAATAAAAAAGGGAAGTGTTTAATACGATTATAGTATGGGCGCAAATCGAACTTATTTTACCATCATGCTATCTGGAGTCAACTACAGATAAGATATACACACAGTCAACAATAGCCAAGCATCTTTTTTTCAATTCAAAATTCTAATTTTGAAGAAGCCAGCATGGCGCTAAGATATATTAAACCGATGAAATAACCAGTGTTCTATTACAAGTAGGTGGGAGGAAAACCCTGAAATTCTTTTAATGAACACATTACATATCTCATCTAAATTTGAAAAAAATAAGTACCCCATACTGTGTTTTATTTCAACAATAGGAATACTACCACAAGACGAGTTTACCCTTAATTCAAACGATACTGAAGCTGGAACATAACTGCACTGTTAATAAAAGGACTGGAAAGGGACCATGCCCTTCTTCTAGAACTAAACAGATGAGACGAAGAGGGTTAGGGGCAAGGAACCCGAATACCTTTGATGCCAAGGATAAGCGTGGATATCCAAAACCTTGAACCGATGAGAATTTTGCAAAATTGTACCATTGAAATACTAGTAACTATACGAAAGAACGGTGAATGAAGCTATCAACAGAATGAAAATATATCATTTTATAGAACCTATACTTATCTTAGGTTTGTTGTGGGTGTGTTCCATTTTCGAGTAGTGGCTCGTCAACAAACTGAAAGGGGAGAAGCGAGCTTGAATAAACTATTGGGTACCCTCACATCAAAACAGGGCCCCATCATTAGTTACAACTTCTAGTTCAAAAGAAAGAAAAGGGATTATACAAGAAAATATGATTTTCATAAATATAACAGTAATTCCAACACCAATTCTAGAAACATTAATTAGTGGACGAGTATACTGTAGTTACCGAGGTATAGACGAGACCCAGAGATTATAATAGACATAATCCTCGTAAGAACATAAAATCGAAACAGTTAATATGAAAATGCCTAAACTTTAAATACAGGAATCAGTTTTAAAGATAACCAAAAAAAGGATGTAATTAACACAGAATGATTTAGACATAATGACAGACCGCGGGGAGTCATTTCAAAATCCGTAAGTAGTTACCAGTCTAATTCAAGATCGAGAAAATTTATCTATGAAGGGCTTATTCAGATTTTTTTCCTTGGAGTTACAAGTTATGGGTGAGGACGGTGTACAAGCGAAATAACTCTTAGAGGTAAATAAACAGAGCTAGGATGGGAAATAAATTATTCAAATACCACTCGGAGAATACCAACCACGACAGGTAATTAGAGTCTATGAAACGAAAATTCTTTTAGTATGGACAATAATATATTGCAATAATAGGGTAAGTCCCACCCTCATACTTTTATCCTCTGGAATGGAATTTTGGAGAAGTTTCAGGTAAACACAATACCCAATCGATGTTATAGAATAGTAAAGTAGAATGAGAACATCATGCCCAAAAGACAAACTACTTACAAAACACCAAGAAAACAAAGGAACAAGGTATCAAGCCTTTTGAAACTCCCTGAATAGATAAGGACACGGTAATGAAAACTACTTATTAGGAGGGAGGAAATTTCCAAGAACCCTTTTTCTTGAGATTTGGCAATGAGGGAATAACTACTCACAGTCAATATAATCAATACGTTGCATAGGTTGATCCATGGTGATTACAAGAGAAATATAACTCAGCCACTAATCGATGACTAGAGATGCAGAGATAATGAGAAAACTCACCAGGTGGTTAGATGGAGATGCCGCCTCCATCAGAGGAAGTCCTCACAGTTGTTTCCCTTCATGTATAAAATGGAGTCGCAGAGCTAGGCTTCCGAAGAACCTCCCCACGATAAGAGAAAATTTCATTAACCTAGAGAACCCTTTCCTCGAAGAATGAAGGTGTTGGGTACAAAAGGCCATGTGATGAGGTAGAGTTGGCATGTCCATATTCGAAAATAGGTTAGGTGATGGCCTTGACTTTAGCTTACACCCTGCCCCATTTAATGGCCTAGCCAAGATTTAATTCTCGTTAGACCTATCCCTTCTTTGGCATTCAATGGGATATGGATTAAGGAAGAACCTGTGCGACGCATGGAAGCCTTTAATCCTAAATCACTATGAATGCAATTAATATAGTGTTCAGTTAATGTTACATATTGGACAGGTGGAGCTGAGTGGGATTGCTAGCATGGGCAGAGGGTTATATTATATTCATACACTGAGTCTACCCAAAAGTCCTTACCTAACCACTACCCTTATCTGGATGCTTTTAAAATAAAGGGCTCTGATTATATTGTATTAAAACATTTCGTAGAGGAATATAATCTAACTCTTTACATTTTACCTAAGTCCTTTTGATCGAGTTCATGTGAATATGTGTATAGTCTAACGCATAAGGCTTAGGCCAGAAGTCCCAAATTCGTTTGTAGTCTAAGCCTATTGTAATGGGTATATGTGTATACAAATATGAAAGTAATTATAATTACAGGACTTTAAGTGAATATTGGAATGTGGAATATGCACATCTTATAACATTGACTTGAAAACTTTAAGTTGGGTAGTAATGTCAGTCGACGACAACAAAGAATATAGCAAACTTTCAAAGTTGAACAATATAATAGAAAATCTTACCTTCTTTGAATATCGAATCTATTTAAGGATGAATGTATAAACAATTTTTTTATTTTTTATTATTGGGTAGTTTTGAGGTCTGTTACATAGGGTATTGGAGAAAAAAGGTTACAACACTGGACCTAAACAGGGCCACTTTAGTTTCTTAGAAAATATTTCGATTTATGCAAAACTAATAAACCTTTTTGTTACAAACAAAAAACCCTTTCTGTTTTGTGTGAATTATGGAAACCCCCCAACCAGGGGCCTCTCCCTTCTCTACCACAACGCTTAATAGGGAGAAATACTATGTATTATCCTTCCAGGTTATTAATGCTCATTTGGACCTTAAAAGTATTTTTGCTGGATTTCTTTCTGCTTGTGGTAGACAATCCCTTCTTCTCCGTCCATTTTTATCGAGGCGCCTCCGAAATCCAGAAGCAATAGTTGTGGAAAGGATTTGCAAAAATCTGAATGGAAGGAAATCCGGAGAAGGGGCCTCCTGGAAATCCAAGACAAAATAGTGACGGAAGCTCACCTACGGAAGTACTGGAAACAATGAGGAATCATATTGTTGAACTACAAGTTTTCAAAGAAGACAATGAGAAACTGAAGAAAGCATAACAGGAACAACAAGAGATAAATGAAGTCCTTCTATGCAGCATAGTAACCAAGAAAATCCCAAAGGATGATAATCATGAAGAAGAGGTCAGCAAGAGGGCCTCCAAGAACTTTGGTCCTGAAGCATAAAAAGAGGACAACTCATCTGAGGGTACCCCTTCAGTCGAAGATAAAGAAAAACCAGACAGAAAAAGGAAACAAGTAGATCACCTTGAAGGGGAATTCAAGAAGATTAAACCTGCTACATTTGACGGGGAATCTAGAATAGGTGAGGAAGCTGAGGCATGGTTATTAGACATCAAAAACTATTTCCAGATATACAACTATTCCAGCAATATGAAGGTCAGAATGGCCATTTACAATTTGAAAGGAAAAGCCAACATTTGGTGGCAAGATCTGAAACTGGCCAAAGGCCTAAAAGAGAAACAGATGGAATGGTCTAACTTTAAGAAATAATTCAAAAAATAGTACCTATTTGAAAGCTACTATGAAAGAAAAATGAAAGAATTCTATGAATTATGACTTGGTCAGATGACGATGGAGGATCTTATAAATAAATTGCTGGAACTACTAAGGTTCGTACCTTATATCCGGGAGGACAAGGTAAAAACACAGCAATTCCTAAGCTATTTACCACAGTATTACAAGGAAATAATTGAGTTTGACAACCCCAAGTCCTTGAGTGAAGTATTTATAAAAGCACGAATGTGCGACGACCAATACAAACAGCGGGCAAAGTTTCCCAAAGCTTGGAAGGATAAGAAACACGACCGAATGAACCAGCGGAAGAAGGGATTCCAGCCAACTCCTTATCAGAATGCGACAAAAAGATTTCCTATAAAGGGTTTTCACTCCAATAATACAAGTACGCAAGGAAACAATAAACTGGTAAGTCTGGGAACTAAGAAATTTGGGGACAATCATCGAGAACCATTAAAGTGCTGGGAATGTTGAGATCCTCATCTGAGGAGGAACTATCCACATTTAAATTCAGCAAACATAACTGTTGTACACAATTTACAGGAAGCCTTGATGGTGGGTGACATGGGCAGAATTTTGCATCGAATAAATGCAACCGTATATGGTCGGCAAGCTGACTACCAGTCCGCGGTGGTGGAAATCGAAGGTAAAATCCATAACACCCAAATTTTTGTTTTAATTGATCCTGGAGCCACGTTAAGTTATATCACTCCGGGTGTAGTAGAGTCAAATAAACTTAAGAGGATAAAACACGCAAAATCATGGCTGGTACAACTAGAAACAGGGACAAAATAGAAAGTGGTTGACTTCATTTCTGATTTTGAATTCAGTTTAGATGGTAAAAACATAAAAACAAATTTGAACATTCTACCACTGGGATCTTATGATGTGATTATCGGAATGGACTGGTTGGAAAAGAACAAAGCAGTTCTAGATTGTTATACAAAGACACTTAATTATAAAGACGATTATGACACTAGCAGAACAACCCAAGGTATACCAAAACCAGTATCAGTTAGACAAGTCTCAACAATGCAATTCAAGAAATGCATAAGAAAGGGTTGCCAAGTTTACACCATCCAAGTAATGAATCTGTTAGAAAAAGAAGATAAGCCAAAGCTAGAATATTTTGCTGTCCTACGTGAGTTTAGAGACATGTTTGTTGATGAGATACTAGAATTACCTCCTAGAAGGGAAATAGACTTCTCCATATACCTACTACCTAGTTCAGCCCCTATCTCAAAAGCACCTTACCGAATGAGTTTACCAGAATTGACATAATTAAAAATACAATTACAGGAATTGTTGGACAAAGAGTATATCAGACCGAGTGTTTCACCATGGGGGGGCATCAGTCCTCTTTGTGAAAATGAAAGATTGTACTCTTAGACTTTGTATTGATTATATACAATTGAATAAAATGACTATTAAGAACAAGTACCCCTTACCTAGGATAAATGACCTGTTTGATCAAGTAGGTGGGGCCAAGATCTTTTTGAAATTGGATTTACGATCTGGTTATCATTAAGTTAGGATAAAGGATGAGGATATAAGCAAAACAACTTTTTCAGACAAGATATGGACACTATGAATTCATAGTCATACCTTTCAAACTCACTAACGCACCAACCACGTTTATGTGTCTGATGAACAATATTTTCAGTCAGTACTTAGACAAGTTTGTACTAGTATTTATCGACGATATTCTTGTGTATTATAAAACGGAGGAAGAACATGAAGAACACTTAAGAACAGTTCTGCAAACGTTGAGGAAACACAAACTGTATGCCAAATTTGATAAGTGTGATTTTTATCAAAAGAAAATACAATATCCGGGACATGTAATTTCAGCAGAAGGCATTGTCGTCAACCCTGAGAAAATAAAAGCCATCATGGAATGTCCAGTACCTAAGGATGTAGTGGATATATGGTCATTCATGGGAATCACTGAATATTATCGTAGATTTTTAGAGGGGTTTTCCCAGATAGCCTACCCTATCACATCATTACAAAAGAAAGGGACCAAGTTTAACTGGTCACAGAAGTGTCAAGACAGTTTCAACAAGCTGAAGGAATTGTTGACAATTGCACCCATATTGAAGGTACCAAACCCAGATAAAGACTTTACCGTATGTGTGGATGCGAGTAAAGAAGGACTAGGTGGTGTCCTAACTCAAGAAGGACACGTGATTTGTTATGAGTCTTGGAAATTAAAATAACATGAGAGAAATTATGTCACTCATGACTTAGAATTGGCAACAGTAATACATGCCTTAAAAATGCGGTGACACTACATAATGGGCAGAAAATTTCTACTATTGACGGATAATAGCGGTGTGAAATATCTGTTTAGCCAACCAGATCTCAATGCAAGGCAAGCAAGGTGGTTATCCTTTTTGAGCGAATTCAACTTCGAGGTCAGAGATATCAAGGGTAAGGAAAATAATGTAGCAGACGCTTTAAGAAGAAGAGTCCATGGTTTATTTGAGATAAATATCAGTAGGGCAGAAAGTGATCTGGAAAAAAGAATAAGGACAACATACATTAACGATGAAAATTACACTAAGATAATGGCAGAATTACAAAACAGTACCACAAAATCAGATAAACCAGATCTGAGTTTTGACAAGAAGGGACTATTACGATTTAAAAACATACTTTACATACCACATTCAATAGAGTTAAAGTTAATAGTATTGGATGAAGTGCATAAGAAACTGTATCTTGGCTATCTAGGATACCAGAAAATGATAACAACACTTAGAAAACTATTTTACTGGCCTAATATGAAGGGCGAAACAACAGAATACTTGGCTAGGTGCCGATATTGCTAGCAGGTTAAGGTTGAACACCAACATCCAGCCAACCTATTACAACCATTACCAGTGCTGGAATGGAAATGGGAGACCATATTGCTGGAGTTTATAACAGGTTTTCCTAAAACTCAGAAACAAAATGATTCTATTATGGTTGAAATCGATAAACTCATTAATTCTTCACACTTTATTCCTGTGAAATGTAATTTTAAAGATATAAATATCACTAAAATATTTATGAAAGTAATTTTTAGACTGCATGGTATTCCTAAAATGGTGATCTCAGATAGAGACGTAAAATTTACGTCCACTTTTCGGAAAGAATTGTTTGCAGGGTAAATACTAATTTGAATTTTAGCACGAGCTACCATCCACAAACGGATGGACGGACTGAATGAACAAATCAGATCATAGAAGATATGGTTTGGATGTACGTAAGAACAAAACCGAGTAAGTGGGAAGACTACCTACACTTGGTAGAATTAGCATATAACAATGGGTACCAAAATTTGAATAAATTGAGCCCCTTCGAGGTACTATATGACATAAAGTGTACAACACCAATTAGCTGGGATGATCCAATTGACAGATTCATGGTTGGACCCAAAATTCTCCAAGGAATGGAAAGTATGGTAAGAAAGGTGAGCCATAACTTAAAAGAGGCATAGGACAGACATAAAAGTTATGCGGACCAGAAAATAAGACACTTGAAATTTCAAGTGGGAGATCATGTTTACTTAAAATTCAAATCCCGAAAGAGTTCACTAAAATTCGAGAACTGTGCCAAGTTGGCACCCAGGTTTTGTGGGCCCTTCGAGATACTAGATCGAATTGGACCCATAGCATACCAACTTGCACTTCCATCTAATCTAAGAATTCATACTGTATTTCATGTTTCCTTGTTGAAAAAGTATGTCCATGACCCTACTCATATGATGGATTGGAACTTGGTGCAGGTGGAGCCAGAAGGCAAGTTCTACGCGGAACCCCTGCGCATTATGGACCGGAGAGAAATAACACTTCGGAATAGAGCCATTGCTTAGGTAAAAGTGCAATGGAAGCACTTTAGTCTTGAGGAGGCCACTTGGGAGTTGGAGGGAGATTTGCAAAAATCTCATCCAATCCTATTCCAAGAAAGGAACGAACACTGAGGACATTGTTTTGTTGAATGGGGAAAGGATGTGACATCCCCAAAAATAAAGTATTTTTGAAATTCGAAATTTGTTAGAAAATTATTTTGTTTTTAGTAAATTCAAATTCGGAAATTTTTTTCCATTTATGGCAATTCCGAATTTCAAATTTGATAAATTGTAATTTATTATTTTGACTGTTGGGCAGAGACTTGATTTGACCCAACTAACTATTTGACTATGACACTTGTACGTAAACATAATATTGTTTTAATTATTGCAGGAGGACAAATGGAACAACCATGTTAAATTTATCTGACCATGACTCCATGAGTGGGAAACATGTTGGAACTGCCCCTGGGATGATTGTTACAAGTGGCAAATCAAGGATTTGGCCATTGGCAGCTCCTAAAAATCAGGGATTTAGAAATTTGCGAAAATTCCCAAGGGAGGGAAAAAGACCTAGGCAAAAATATTGGTTTGATAAATAACATATGTGAGGAGGCAGGACGCTGCCGAGTATGTTGGGGAAAAGGAAATACTGTATTCTTGTTGTTATGAACACTAAATATTGAGTGTGAGGCAAGGAGAGGACTACCGATAGAGGAAAACATTGTTGAAGAGGAGATTTCAAATTCGCCCTCATGGATTCATGGTCAGGCTAGGGGGTGAACCGAGCAAGTGATTTGGCTGCCCTGTTCTGTGGTTGGGAGGAACCTGGCTGTTCCCTTTGTCTTTCAGCGTATTATTTCGGATATCTTATTTCTTCTCCTTCTCTGGGTTAATGTTATATGGTTAAATACTTGATAGAATGTATCTGTTAATTCTGAATAGAAATAATACCATGGACAAAAGATTGGATGCATCCCATTGAACTTAGGAACTGATAGAATGTCTCTATACTAGTTCTGAATGGATTATCTTGGTTACATATTATTTCTGTTATGAATACTAAATTCCCGTAAATATACTAGCTGAAAGGATATGCCCGGTCAAACTTTTGGAAGAATAAGTTCTGTGGATTGGATTACTGTTGTAATAAGATAAAACACTGTAGGTGAAAACCCCATGAATAATTTGTATTGCAAATTGGAATTACCTATGTACACAATGCAAATGGAAATTAAATAATGTAGGTATATATATGTATTGACATATACTTACTATCTAATATATAAAGGTATGCACAGAAGTATAGTAAATGGCTGAGATTTATTCAATGTATAAGCTGAACAATCATGATTATTAGGATATAACTATAATCGCAAGTATGGAAGTAACCTTGCAAATTTCAAGAATTATTATAGAAAACCTACAACATTTACATATTTTTATATCAACAGATGTGTAATGGAAAGTTATAGGATGATTTGGTCTATGGGACCACAAATCGAATTATGGGAATTAATTTTTGGAGTGAATCGGTTAACACAAGAAATTTGCCAGAACTAATCATGAGAGGCACAAAGGCCCAAAGAAATAAAAAGGACACACTGGAAACTTTACATGATTTACACATATTCCTGATAAAATTCATAACTTTGTAAACAACAACATATTCACCTAGTAATAAAAAAGGGAAGCATTTAATACGATTATAGTATGGGCTCAAATCAAACTTATTTTACCATCCTTCTATTTGGATTCAACTACAGATAAGATATACGCATAGTCGGTAATAGCCGAGCATCTTTTTTGCAATTCAAAATTCTAATTTTGAAGAAGCCAACATGGTACTAAGATATATTAAACCGATGAAATAACCAGTATGCTATTACACGTAGATGGGAGGAAAACCCTGAAATTATTTTAAGGAACACATTACATATATCATCCATATTTGAAACAAATAAATACCCCATACTGTGTTTTATTTCAACAATAGGAATACTACCACAAGACGAGTTTACCCTTAAATCAAACGATATTGAAGCCGTAATAGAACTACATTGTTAATAAAAGGACTGGAAAGGGACCATGCCCTTCTTCTAGAACTAAACACATGAGACGAAGAGGGTTACATGCATAGAACCCAAATACCTTTGATGCCAAGGATAGGCGTGGATATCCAAAACCTTGCACCGATGAGAAATCTGCAAGATTGTACCATTGAAATATTAGTAACTATACGAAAGAAGGGTGAATGAAACTATCAACAGAATGAAAATATATCATTTGATAGAACCTGTACTTATCTTAGGTTTACCATGGGTGTGTTCCATTTTCTAGTAGTGGCCCGTCAACAAACCAAAAGGGGAGGAGCAAGCTTGAATAAACTGATGGGTACCCTCGCATCAAAAAAAGGCCCCATCATTAGTTACAATTTCCATTTCAAAAGAAAGAGAAGGGATTATACAAGAAAATATGGTTTTCGTAAATATAACAGTAATTCCAACACCAATTATAGAAACATTAATCAGTGGACGAGTATACTCTAGTTACTGAGGTACAAATGAGACCCAAAGATTATAATAGACAGAATCCTCGTAAGGAAATAAAATCGAAACAGTTAATACGAAAATGCCTAAACTTTAAATACAGGAATCAATTTTAAAGATAACAAAAAAAAAGATTTAATTAACACAAAATGATTCAGACATAATGAAAGACCACGGTAAGTCATTTCAAAATCCATAAGTAGTTACCAGTCTAATTCAACATCGAGAGAATAAATCTATGAAGGGCTTATTCGACTTTTTTCCCTTGGAGTTACGGGTTATGGGTGATGACAGTGTACAAGCGAAAGAACTCTTAGAGGTGGATAAATAGAGTTGGGATGGGGAATACATTATTCAAATACCACTCGGAGAATACCAACCACGACAGGTAATTAGAGTCTACGAAACAAAAATTCTTTCAGTATGGACAAGAATATATTGCAATAATAGGGTAATTCCCACCCTCATACTTTTAGCCTCTGGAATGGAATTATGGAGAAGTCCCACGTAAACGCATTACCTAATCGATGTTATAGAATAGTAAAGTAGAGCGGGAACATCATGCCCTAAAGACAAACTACTTATGAAAACACCAAGAAAACAAAGGAACAAGGTATCAAGCCTTTCAGAACTTCCTGAATAGATAAGGATACGATAATGAAAACTACTTATCAGGACCAAGGAACTTTCCAAGAACCCTTTTTCTTGAGATTTGGAAATGAGGGAATAACTACCCACTGTCAATATAATCGCTACAGCGCATAGGTTAATCCATGGTGATTACAAGAGAAAGAGAACTCGACCACTAATCCATGATTAGAGATGCAGAGATAACAAGAAAACTCACCAGGTGGCTAGATGGAGATGTTGCCTTTATTAGAGGAAGTCCTCACAGTTGTTTCCCTTCACCAAGAAAACAAAGTCACAGAGCTAGGCTTCTGGAGAACCTCCCCACGGCAAGAGAAAATTTCATTAACCTAGAGAACCCTTTCCTAGGAGAATGAAGGTTGTGGGTATTAAGGCCATGTGATGAGGTAGACTTAGCACGTCCATATTGGACAATAGGTCAGGTGATGGCCTCAACTTTAGCATACACCCTGCCCCCTTTAATGGCCTGGCTAGGATTTAATTCTCGTCTGTAACAACCCTAAGAAATTAATTAATTGTCATGAATTAATAATTGTTTAATGTGTATTAGTTACTTAATTAATTAATTAATTGTCATGAATTAATAATTGTTTAATGGATATTAGTTAATTAATTAATTAATTAATTAACTGATTAAATATTTGGTTAATGAATTTGAGTTTAATAAATTTTAAATTATTAAATGAAAACTTAACGTATCGAATGAGGGAACCCTTTGAGAGAAAGGGGATAAGGTGGTTGGCATTGAATGGAGGGATAAGGTGGGTGAGTCTTAATGAAAGGGATAAGGTGGTGAATGAGAGAGGGGAAAGGAGGATAAGAGGGGAAAAAGACATTCGATAAGGGGGATTTGATTGGGACTTTTGGCAGGGAGCATAATTTTCATATTAGGAGACTGTGTTGGCGCATTTTTTTGGGGGGAGATTGGAAGATTGTATTACTGGTTTTTGGCTGGAGAATATTTTTGTAGGACTGTTACAAGGGGGCACCTATTGTTGGGATTTTTGGGCTCGAGGACCAGGAATCCTTACAGAATCCTGGAGCTAGGGAGCCATAGAGGCTCTGTTCCTAGCTGGCTGGGAGGTTAGACGGCTTTGGGCAGAGCATCAGGCAGAGTTGGAGGACAAAAGTAGCATCAAATAGAGGTATGTATTTTCATTATTCTGCTGTGTTATGTAATTTATTATGACCTGCTCATAAATTTTAAATATGCTGGTTATGAATGGTTATATGCTGGTTATGAAATTGTGAAGATGTTAGGATACCATTTCTCTAATTAAATTTATGTTTTATAAGGCTCTGTTGGAAGAGACCTTACACATGGTATCAGAGCCTGGTTTCAAAACTGAAACTTGGGTTTGACCACCCAAAGCACTAGGATTTTGTCTTTTTCATCTGCAATCCAATTTGGGTTGTGTTACAAAACTTTTAACCACTCATAGGTTAGCTAATGATTTTCTTTATGTTTTTTTTTATGGAACCTACTAATTTAATCTATATGAAGATGTTTAATCTACTAAAATTGAAGATACTTGACCTATGCATAGTTGCCTTAACACCAGAAAGCTAAGTAACCCTGTCATCAAAGTAGCCCTAGCATCAGAGAGAATAGTACCTAAATGTAACTCTTTCATGTAATTTCTTGGAAATATGGGTTTGTGTTATGTTACCAGAAATGGTGTTGTGGACTACTTTATCCAAGGAACTAAAATTGTACAAAAAGTTTGTTTCTGTGGAACTTCTCTGCACAAGATAGAAATTGATAAAAAAAATAAAAAAATAGCCATGTATTATTTAAAAAAAAAAAGGACATCTACGCATTAATAAATGAATGTGATATGATTTATAACACCAAAATATACAACCTTAGATATGGTAGATTACTTTTCAGTCTTGTATAGATTTTTATTCACTAAATTAGTAAATTGTCTGTTACATAAGATAATACACAGAGTGCAAGGAGAATTGCTTTTAATCCCGAAACACTTTGGCCCCCATTTCTAGTTTCACTGTTGTTTTGTTTCCCATTTCTGTAAACATGGATTTTGTGTGAAGCAGTCCTCACATCAAAAGATTGTTAAAAGAGATGAAAAATGCCTCTGAGAATGATGGCATGTTAAGCTTCAAAAAAAAAAAAAAAATCTATGCAACGAAGAGGAAATCCTAGGTATATGCTCGCTAATCATAAAATTTAAAAGAGAAAAAAAAAATACAGGAAAATTGCCAATGCGGCATTGATTTGCTAATGCAAGGACGTAGTGTTAAGTAGCCTACCAGGGTTCTATTTCCCTATGGTAGTGGTATGCTCCACCATTGTAGCAATACTCATCTCTATTGCACTTTGTTGTACAGATTTTGGCACTAGCACGTCAAATTTCTGGTACAGTATGTATGTATAGGGTAAAATCAATTTTTTTTTGTATTGTATTTTTTTTTACGTATTTGATCCATCAATTCATAAACCCAAAACACAATAATAATAAAAAAAAAGAACTTCAAAAAGTATTCTTCAGGCATAAACTACTCTAAAATTTTAGAACAAAATACATATTTTTTATATATGAGATGTATACTAACATTGCTAGGATACTAACCTTTCTACTGTGAGTTGAGCTCCAACAACAATTAAACAACCACGCAACCATATTATAGAATGAAGCAAGCGCACAACAATTAAACAACCATGCAGCCATTAAGCACACAATAAACATAGAGATTGCCCTCTAGAAAACCCAAAGGAAAGGTCCAGCGTTGAATGGATTGCTTAGTCTTTCTTTCCGGATAATCACAGAATTAAAATGGTGTTTTGACTCTCTGAGAATTTCAGATAACAAGATAGAGACATCAACTTTCTTAGCATGCATACATAGTCATGGAAAGTATTTCCTCTATCACCCACTATAGAAACTTTCCCATTAGTCAACGGAGTGCAGAACTGAGTAAATATTGGCTCGAAGGGCACAACATAATCAAACACACAAGCCTAGCCAAAAACATTAAAAAAAAAGGGTGCAGGCTCATGGGTTTTGAACCTGCGATCGGTAACCAGTCGACGCCCAAATACAAGCATCTAATTCCATGAGTTAACACATATACCGAGTCCACAATTCAACATCCAAAGCCCAACATTCATTACCAAGCTCAATGCCATTATACAAGTCTCATTACTAAGCCACCAGGCGAGCCCACGACTCCATACCCACCGAGCGCACACAACCACCAAGGAGAGCCCACAAGGGCACGACTGTGTTGCACTACGCGTCTGATAGAAAGAAAAAAATATAGTGGAGGTGAGGGAAACCAATCCCCTAACCTCCCACCAACACTAGTGACCCCGCACAATGCATCATACCAATGTGCCAACCATTATTGTGTCTGATAAAAAAAAAAAACCCAACGGACCAACTAACAACACATACCAAGTCACGAGACATCCCAAACAAGGCGCAACACATACTAAGTCACGAGACATCCCAAACAAGGCACCAACGAGAAAGACCACAAGGGGAAAGAGACCATGAAGGAGGATCTCATGAAGGGGCGATACAGTGCTTAACGCATCACGTTACAGTGTTGAACGCATCATGTTACAGTGTTGACTGCATCATGCCTATACCTTCAGGTAGGTATGATGTTGCGCTGAAGCAATGGAAATGGTAGCCACCACTACCATCACCCAAACCACGAGCCATCAAACGCCCGACTAGGAGAAGCCATGAGAGAAGACCATGGGAAGAGCGACAAGAGTAGGGAAAACCTCGACAATTAGGGTTTGTTAGGGTTTTAGTAGTTGCTCTTTTTATTATTTAATTAAATGTTAAACATGCGGAAAAAGAGGGAGGGGCCAAGTGGACCTCATGTGAGGACCCACTGCTACCTTGAGTTTTTATTATGAATTATTTATTTATTATGTTATTTATTTTATTTTTGTTTAAATACTTTAAATTTATTAAATTTATTTTAAT
Source organism: Picea engelmannii (assembly GCA_009831015.1). NCBI lineage: Eukaryota > Viridiplantae > Streptophyta > Pinopsida > Pinales > Pinaceae > Picea > Picea engelmannii. Next base: position 108,843 of record ML790554.1, read on the forward strand.
CACTTTAAATTTATTTTAATTACTTTAAATTTGGGTTTTAATAATTTAAAACATTTTTGTGGTTGTTTTTAAATTTTAAATTTTAGAATGATTAATTTCAATTTAAATTTTTTATTATTTTAAATAATTAATTTCAAATTTTAACTTTATTACAAAGCATTAATAATAGTGATTAATGGATTAAATGAATAGTGATTAATTAAATAAATGACTAATTAATTAAAATGTGTAATTTCCATAACATTATGATACTAATAAAATATATTTTTGGATTAGATTAAATTTTGTTGGAGTGGATGGGTTTTGAACCAGCAACCTATCCACCGAGTATAGAGCTTTCACCAAAGACCATATACCATTGCGCCATGATAGTAATGATAGGTTAAATATGTTGATCACATGCGAGAGAGTCAGTAGTTTCCTTAGGCGGAAACATCAAGCTTATAGGCTTTCGACGCTGACCTAGCCACTTCCCCTAAAGAGAGTAAGGTCTATTTACAGACAAGTAAAAAAAAAAAAACTTACGCCTAACCATGTTTTCTAGTTTAAGTTGCGCAAATGTGAAATGTACTAGACTCACCCTGACAAACTTTGGGTCGATGAAGATTCAATTATATAGGATGGTTAGGACTCGAGGAAATCGAGGCAGAGAATCATCGTCGCAGGGACCGCCAATGCCGCCACCACCATCGCCTAAATTAGCTCTCATTCTGCGCTCTTTGGAGGCCATAAATGAGACTTTAAAGGGGTGTCAGCCAGCAGGGATTGAAGTGGATCCCCCACCATCTGGAATGGGTAATCCTGAAGCATCGAGGGATTCAGGGGGAGGGCCTCCTGTGACATCCCCAAAAATAAAGAAATTAAAAAAAAATATTTGTCTAAATTGTTGGAAATTTATTTTCATTTTTAGTAAATTCGAAATTGGAATTTTTTTTTCCATTTATGGCAATTCTGAATTTCAAATTTTATAATTGTAATAAATGATTTTGACTGTTGGGCAGAGATCTGATTTGTCCCAACTAGCTATTTGACTATGACACTTGTATGAAAAAAATAGAATATTTTATATTGATTGCAGGAGGACAAATGGAACAACCATGTTAAATTTAGCTGACCATGAATCCATGAGTGGGGAACACATTGGAATTAACTCTAGGCTGATTGTTACAAGTGGCAAATCAGTGATTTGGCCATTGGTAGCCCCTGAAAATCAAGGATTTAGAAAGATGTGAAAATTCCCCAAGGGAGGGAAAAAGTCCTAGGCAAACTAATAAAGAGCAAATGTGAGGAGGCAAGACCCTGCCAAGTATGTTGGGGAAAAGAAGACTATGGAAATTTTCCTTGCTGTTATGAGCACTACTGTGTGAGTGTGAGGCAAGAGGGATACTATTGGAATCGAACGCATTGCTGGAGAGGAGATTTCAATTCGCCCTCATGGACTCATGGTCAGGCTAGGGGGTGAATCAGGCAAGTATATTGGCTGCCCTGTTCTATGGTTGGGAGGAACATGGATATTCCCTTTGTCTTCCCATAAATTTGGTTCAGATATGTAACTCTACCCTATCCTAGTCAATGTTATGTGTTTCAATCTGTTTACTTCTATGTATGAATTTCTGGTTGAATGCTGTGGTGGAAAGATCTATCATTTTACTTCATAGTTGTTGGCTAGAAATGGACTCTCTTATTCCGATGTGATGCTGAGTAATTACTATGATCTTGGAATGTACCAAATAGCGAAATGAATTCTGTAGTAGTTACAAACCCCTTAATAGAATGGATTTTCAGATTTCATTTACCTTCTTAGTTAATTTTGTTAAGTAAAATGAAAGTGAGATTGGTTGCGTAAATAATTGAACCACACACACCAATAGCTGTGGCGGATTTCCTTTCCTGTAGATGCTTATAGTATACAATGAGCCTCCTCAAATGAGTGTACCTTTTATATTCAAAACAAATATACCCTACAATATTGAAGTATTATTCGATATGCATGTAAACCTGTATAGTTATTTTTTTTATAAACCGATTATATATATATATAT
>ML790554.1:110921-130508 GCA_009831015.1 Picea engelmannii
ATATTGTAATGGACATTCTGCGTTAGTGGAACAATGACGCTGGAGTATACTGAACATCAGAATTTTGGGAGAACTAGGTGGATAGATAATTATATAAGTGGGAAATTAATTCCAAATAAAAGGAAACACTCCACGGACCCCATTACAGGAAGACTATATATACATATATAATTTAAGATAGTTATGACAGTAAGTTAGAAATGAATCTGTTAACCAAAGGCATACCTACAACATAACCAAAAAATTCCGTCGTAATAACAATGCTATCCATTTTTCTGGTGAGCAGACCGATAAGGGCTTATTCAATATTGATAATAGTAACATAAGGTAAATAGTACACGATGCGTAAACCCAAAATTAATAACGATGCTATCCATTTACTGGTGAGAAGACCATAAAGTCTTATTCAATAATTGATAACATAAAAAAATAGGTAAATAACCTATGATGCGTAAACCCAAAAACTAAAATTTACATCAAAATATAAGTATAAATGAAATCTGGGAATTATCGCACAATTTATGGGAGAAGAACAAAACCCTTAAGCGTACTACTATGCATGGCCGAATCATTTCGGGAAAGGGACCGTATAATCAATAATGAGTTTCAATTCAAAAATAACTAGAATAGCTTGGGAAAGAATTCAATTCTATAGTTCAAACAAAAACCGTTTTCAAAATATATAGAGGAGAGTGTTTAATTATAGAAAGCGACAGAGTAGAATCTCGTGTCCACAACAATTAACACATAATGCATAATGAACACATTAATTAAATGGAACGACTGTCTAGTTATCAAAATCCAACAAGGCGTAAGCTGGGCGGGTTGTTCTATGTACCAAAATTATTTATACAATTAGGGCGTGCCCTCATCAACTAACACAGAACTTGGAACTAAAATCCTCAGACATTAGGAACGAGACAGAGCATGGACCATCGATGTATGTAATCCCAAAATAACTTAGATACTATGTTGGAACCCGAATACCTCTTGAAGGAGTGAAGAGGGCGTCCCCATGCTTCGGCGTGTCCGCACCTGCACAAAACAATGAGAAGCATTACAACTTATCCCAACAAAATAATATTATTAAGTTACAGAACATAGTGTAACTAGAAAGGGGCTGGTGAATACTTAACTGTGATAGAGGAATGGTGCCTTCTACCATCACGCTACACCTCCCGGACCGAAAGAGGAAGAGGAGTTTGTGTCTTCAAGATGGGTACCCTCGCACATCAGGTGGCCCATCATTAGTGATAAATACCAGTGTTTAATCCAAAGAAAAACAATGCAGGAGAAATGAAAGGCGTATAAAAACTTTGATAAATATAAAACCATTGCAACATTTAAAACGTAAACAGAAAAGATTTAAATTCTTTCAACCTTTAGAAACTTCGCTTCTAATCAATGCATTGACACTAGTGATCACCTTAGTTCAAACACAGAAGTTCAATAATGTGCCAAAAGACTAACTGACAGAGGAATTTAGGCTCAATAACAAGGGTTAAGTCAAAATGAATATTTCAAGTGCACTTTTATAACAGACACCATGATACGTTCCTTCACAAGAGGGGTGGCTAGGTCTCAACAGGATGAATGGTGCAGTGACAGGGGGGTAAAACTATGATAGGACCCAAAACCTTGCCAAGAGAACCCGACTTCTTTTTACCACAATACCCTGGAAGTAAGACGAGGTTACTATTGAGGACTAACCAAGAACAAAGATATGCAGAGACCTACATCTGAGGTAGAAGGATTCAAATGTGTAAATAAAGAATAGCCAAAGATAAACTTACCCGCACAGAGCTACTGTCGAGAAGTGCCACCTAGAATATCCAGTCATCTAGCACAAGATCTAGAACCATGAACTCTGGGCCACAATGTTAAAGCCAAACAAAGGAATGGTCTGTAATGGCTTCCCCTCCTTCACTAAACCATAACCAGAGTGTAAACAAAAAAAATGGACTGAGATGGTGCTTCCTCATTCACCAAACCAAAACCAGAAGGAGAGTGAAAGTATGAGGGTAACCTCCGAATGGAGTAAAGGGGAGGAGGTTTTCATACTGGGGCCATGTGATCATGGGGTAAGTGTCGATATCTCCTTAGGGCATGCCAGTCAAGCTCTGAATCGAATAGACATATACCAGGCACTTTAAATGTGCAGACAAGCCTTTATGGCACAAGGGTTCCACCTGTATCGGTTGCTAAGAGTATTAATAGCAAGGTAATTGGATGGCTTTCTTACTGCACCGTTATATGTTGGACCCAACTACCTTGCATTAAACATCCGAGGTGGATAGACCTTGGTTGTTACCTAACGATTAGTTTGTTAGAACGATCGTAACCATGACTTCACAAGTTAATCCTCTGTGCACTTTATTTCAAGGTGCAAGTTTAATGTCCAAGGATATACCCATTATAACCCTTTGTTTCTGAATAGTGTTAAATTCTCCATGTTGATCTTATAATGATATATACATATATCTGATTGAGCATCATAAGGCCTTACATCTATAACCTCGCATTGTATGATAGAGAATCTAAGTAGATACATTCACATATCATAAAGTGGCTTTGGAAATGAAACAATAGATAATAATAAGTTGCAATGAAATGAGATGTCCCTAGTTATGGACCTATGTTCGTATACAACACAATACCGAAATAGGAAGCGATGACTTTATGTTAAATAGGATAGAAGAGTGAAAGGTAATAAGACTGGTGTACTTTAGGGTTGACAAGTAACTGAAAGGCCTCAAGAACAAAAAACGAACTCAACGTCCCCAATTAATTTTTATTTATTTTTATGTAAATTTTGAGGTACATTACACCTCCACCCGAAGACATCACTAGAGAACTGCAGAAGATCAAACTTCCAGATTTTGTTGGGGGTCATGCCAGTGAACCTGTAGAGACATGGTTGGAAGGCATGACAAGGTGTTTCACCTTAAGAGACTATGCATCCACATCAAAGGCGAAGATAATGATTTTTCAGTTGAGAGACAATGCCCTGAACTAGTGGGGCAACCTAGAGAGGCAATTGCACCTTACCCCTGACATCGTCTCTTGGGAACTTTTTGAGGAGAGGTTCCAAAATAAATATCTACCAGCTTACTATGATGAACAATAGGTGGGAGCATTTCATGCTCTAGTAGAGGGAAACATGACCATAGAAGAATACGAGATCAGGTTTATGGAATTGGTCAAATATGTTTCATACATGGATAATGACCAATGACAGGAAAAATGCTTTTTCTATGGGTTAAACCCTAAGATAAGGGCCATGGTGCGGATGTGGAAACCGTCTTTAGTAGCGGAAGAAGTCGAAAATGCACGTTATGCGGAGGAACACATGAACTTAAATGGAGGTACAAGATCGACCTTTCCGCGTCATCTTGGATTCATGGGGAATTCACCTAGGACATTTTCCAGGGGAGGGAGCTCAAGGCCACCTCCATATGGTAATAGATTCACACCAAGGAAAATAGCTACAGGTATTTCAATGGCAGTGAGTGAAACATCCCGTTCATCACCAACGACGCAGGCAGGTCCATGACCATCTTAGGGAGAAGCTTGTAGGAGCATGGGTTCCAGGGGCAGGAAATCATTTCAGAGACCATCACAGAGCAGTGCACAGGTTCAATCTTGGGTTACATGTTGGGGATGTGGAAGACCCCATTACCATCATGACTTCCCAGAGTTACAATCAGGATTTGTGCATAGAGAAGGAAAGGCCCCGATGGGAAGAGAAAGTGGTAGCCATCAGATTTTTGCAACAATTAATAATCGTCAGGCAGAACATCAATCCACGGTGGTGGAATCGTCAGGTACGCTAAATCATATCAATGTTAAAATTTTATTTGATTCTGATGCTACAGATAGTTTCATTTCACCATATGCATTAGAAAAGAGTGGGTTGGCAGCCTACGAGAACGATGACTTTAAGCAAGTCGAGATGGCTTCTAGGGAAAAACAAGTGGTAAGACATAGCGTTGATAATTGTCTAGTAGACCTAGGAGTGTGTACTACCAGGTTGAAAGTATATGTCACTGCTCTAGGGGTGTATGACCTAATCATTGGAATGGATTGGTTAGAAGCTCATCGATCTATGGTATATTTTTTCACAAAAAGGGTGCTTTGTGTTGACGATGAAGGAAGGCTAGTAGAGATTCAGGGTGTACGGAGAAAGGTGTCTCTACGCTTTATCTCAACTATGCAGGTTAAGCAGTGCATGAGGCAAGGTTGTCGACTTTATGTAGTGTAAGCAGTGAGTGAAAGGAAAGGACCCTCCTTGGATCAGTACCCAGTATTGTCAGAGTTTAAAGATGTTTTTTCGAATAATTTACCAAGGTTACCTCCTGAGAGGGAGCTTGAATTCACTACTGAGCTAAAACCTGATGCAAAACCAATTTCCAAGACTCCGTATAGGATGATAGTGCCAGAAATTTGTGAGTTGTAGATGCAGTTGAAAGAGCTACTCGACTTAGGGCTAATAAGTCCTAGTGTCTCACCTTGGGGTGCACCAGTAATTTTTGTGAAGAATAAGGATGATTCCTTACGACTGTGTATAGATTACAGGAACTTGAACCGTGATACAGTGAAAAATAGGTATCCAATGCCACGAATAGATGATCTCTTTGATCAGATGAAAGGAGCAACAATATTCTCAAAAATTGATTTGCGATCAGGGTATCACCAGTCAAGGATTAAGGAAGGAAATATTCCTAAAACTACCTTTCGAACTCAGTTTGGGCATTACGAGTTCGTTTTAGTACCTTTCGGATTGACCAATGTGCCAACAGTATTCATGAGCCTCATGAATGGTGTATTCCAGAAATACCTAGACTGCTTTGTACAAGTCTTTCTAGATGATATCCTCATCTATTCCAAGAATGAAAGAGAACATGAGGAACACTTGCGACTGGTGTTGTCCTGCCTTAGAGAGAAAAAATTGTATGGGAAGTTGTCGAAGTGTTTTCCAGAAATAAATCCACTCTTTAGGTCATATCATTTCTGGTGAAGGAATCTCTGTGGACCCAGAAAAGGTAAAGGCCATTATGGAGTGGCCAGTGCTGAAAAATGCTCATGAGGTAAGAAGGTTTGTGGGGCTAGCAGGTTATTATCGGACATTTGTGGAAGGGTTCTCTAAAATAGAAAAACCCATCACCACTTTGCAGCACAAGGGGGTCAGGTATGAATGGAGAGAAGAATGTGATAGTGCATTCATTGAGCTTAAAAGGTTACTAACTAGTGCACCAATTCTACGAGTACCAGATATGGAAAAGGACTTCACAGTATGCACGGATGCCTCGAAGAAAGGGTTGGGGGCCGTGCTAATGAAGGATGGAAGAGTGATATCTTATGCGTCAAGGAAGTTGAAGAAACATGAGGAACTTTATGCCACTCATGATTTAGATTTGGCAACAGTAATGCTAGCTCTGGAACATTGGAGGCACTATCTAGTAGGGAGAAAATTTGAGCTCAAAATGAACCATCAAAGTTTAAAACATATCTTCACTCAAAGGGATCTGAATGCCAGGCAAAGGCGGTGGAGTGAGTTCATGAGTGAGTGCGATTTTGGTATTTCTTACATCAAGGGAAAAGAAAATGTGGTCGCGAATGCCTTGAGTAGGAGACCATGTGTCTTTTCCTTGGTACCCTTAAAAGTCAATTTGAGGGAACGTGTGTTGACCCAACTCCTTGGAGATAGTTGGTATTTAAAGGTTACCTCAAACCTCCAAAGTGGGAGGCAATTAGATCCAAAGTATGAAGGATATAGTCTAGAAGCAAACAAACTATTAAGATATTGAGGAAGGATGTACATCCCCGAAGGTGGGGATATTCGAAGCATCATACTAAAGGAAGCCCATAGAGCACTTTATTGTGCGAATCAGGGTGTGAAGAAAATGTACATAGACATGAGGAATCTCTTCTTCTGGGTAGGCATGAAGCATGATGTAGTCCATTTCGTTGCCAAATTCCTAGAATGTCAACAAGTGAAAGCTGACCACCATCACCCGGTAGGTCTCCTACAACCACATGATGTTCCTATGTCCAAGTGAGAAGTCATTTCTATGGATTTTGTTGTGGGATTGCCACTCACATCTCATAGACACAATGCCATTCTTGTAATAGTTGATAAGTTAACCAAGAGTTCTCATTTTATTCTAGTTAGAGAGACTTACGATGTCACTGATGTGGCACATGTGTTTGTAAGTGAGGTCATTTGTTTGCACGAGATACCTAAGAAGATCATTTCATATAGGGACTCCATATTCACTTACAGGTTTTGGACAAGTTTGCAGTCAATGTTGGGGACTCAGTTGAACTTAAGTACAACTTATCATCCTGAAATAGATGGGAAAATCGAGAGAGTAAATCAGGTTATGGAAGACATGCTTAGGATGTACGTCATGGATAATCAAACCCATTGGGAGAAGTACCTACCTTTAGTAGAGTTCGCCTACAATAACAGTTTTCATAGCTCCATCAGAATGCCACCCTATGAAGCTATGTATGGAAGGCCATGCAGCACGTCATTGAGTTGGGAGAGGTTAGAAGACCGAGTAACAGTTGGGCCAGAATTGATTCAAGAGATGGAGGAACAAGTGATTCATATTAGGTAGAGACTAAAGGAAGCACGTGATAGATAGAAAAGTTATGCTGATGCACATAGGACTGATCAAAGTTATAGAGTGGGAGGTCAGGTTTTCATTCGTATTAGGCCTAATTAGAGTACCATTCAGTTCAAGAAGGGGACAAAGTTGTCACCTTGATTTATAGGACCGTTCAAAATCCAAGAGAAAATTGGACCCATTACCTATCGTCTTGTACTGCCACCCCACTTGCATAAATATCATAATTTTTTTCATGTATATGTTCTACGACATTTTGTTGTTGATGAATCACATAAACTAAATTGGAAGGAATTGCAAGTATCGGATGTGGGAACCCTCATGGTAGAACCATTATGCATATTGGACCGTAGAGTCCGACAACTCAGGAACCATCTGGTAGACCATGTTAAGGTCCAGTGGGACAAGTTTAGTCCAGGATCTGCTACTTGGGAAGATGTCGATACATTATGACGAGATTATCCCTCACTTTTTTGACCAGCTTGAGAATATATTTCTCGAAGGTTGGGTGTTTGTAACACAACCTTTTGACTTAGACAACTAGGATTACCTGAGGCCTAAACACCTTTATTTTCTATTCACAGTGAAACTATTAAATGATATACTTGAAATTTTAAGACGTATAAACCTTTATGAATGTTTAAATGTATTTGAATAATGATGGATATGATGAGATATATTGTGAGAATGTAAATTTTATGAATATTAAAATGTTATTGATGATGATGGATATGATGTGATCTACTATGTGAATGCAAATTCTGTGAATGTTTAAAATGTTATTGATGATGAAGGATAGGATGCGATATACTATGTGAATGCGAATCCTATGAAGGTTTAAATGCTATTTGAATGATGTTGGATATGATGCAATCTATTATGTAAACGATAATTTTATGAATGGGTGTTGTTAATTGAATTATGGGATATTATGAGATCTATTTCTAACTTGAAAACTTTGATGTTAAAGTTGTTGGTACGTGGATAAAAAATTGAAATTATGGTTGTATGCAATTACATGATGATAATGCATAGATATGTATGAGTTTGTGTTACAGACTAATTTGCAGGTTATTGGGCTATGAAATAGCCAAGGGATAATGATGATGAAAGTGGATGTCATGACCAGTGGCCGAGAAACAATATGGTATGAATCTTTGTATGTGCAATTATATTGGTTTGGATACATTGCTATGATATGTGGACTAGTGCAGGATTTCAGGAGGTGAAACTACCCAAAATCGAATAAACGATGACAAAACTCCCAACAACAAGGTGCCACTGTATATTCCATTGTAGGGTGTGGACCGTAGTCTTGTTAGGAGGGGTGGAGGCATTTCCCACCATGTATCCTTTGAAACCTGGAGTCATGGGAGGACAGTGTTAGCTCACGCTCCCCTAGACATATGATGATGATTGTCAGTTGCCTGCTGGAGAAGCTTGGTCAAGATAGTGACACTTCCGCTTATGGGTTATATTTGGAGTTAGGTCAATATAGTTGACGCTCCAAGATAGTCCAACAGAGGGAGGATAGGAATGGAAGATGGAAGTAAGTTAGGGAGGAAGGATGAGTAGAAATAGTTGAGAGTGTATGGAGATTTGCCTTATGGTGGAATTTATTGTTTTTCCTTCTGAAAAGAAAATGTGTATATATGAATATTCATAATTACTTAACTAAACTACAATAGTCTAAATAACATTGTTGAGATAGATAATTGTAATTAAAGGATTTCACAAACATTTGATTAGGTTATTATCTTTTATAAAATGAATAGTCTTGTTGAATGGATTGCATGCATACATAAATTACTATAGAGATGATAGTTATTGTTATTAGTACATGCACGAGACTTGTATGTACTAGCTACACATGAATTTATTGCACATGTACACTAGTATGTATGAGTTTTCTTGGCTTACTTACTGATAATGTTGGTTATTGGATATGAATGTGTGAACCCGGTGTCTTTTCCCTTGTATCTTAAAATACTTTAACTTCAGGACAAAGTTTCTTGAAGGGTGGGTGTATGTTACAACCCTAAGAAATTAATTAATTGTCCCGAATTAATAATTGTTTAATGTGTATTAGTTAATTAATTAATTAATTAATTGTCCTGAATTAATAATTGTTTAATGGATATTAGTTAATTAATTAATTAACTGATTAACTGATTAAATATTTGGTTAATGAATTTGAGCTTAATAAATTTTAAATTATTAAATGAAAACTTAACGTATCGAATGAGGGAACCCTTTGAGAGAAAGGGGATAAGGTGGTTGGCATTGAACAAAGGGATAAGGTGGGTGAGTCTTAATGAAAGGGAGAAGGCGGTGAAAGAGAGAGGGGGAAAGGAGGATAAGAGGGGAAAAAGACATTCGAGAAGGGGGACTTTTGGCAGGGAGCATAATTTTCATATTAGGAGACTGTGTTGAAGCATTTTTTTTTAGTGGAGATTGGAAGACCGTATTATTGGTTTTTGGTTGGAGAAGCTTGTTGTAGGACTGTTACAAGGGGGCACCTGTTGCTGGGATTTTTGGGCTCGGGGGCTAGGAATCCTTATGGAATCCTGGAGCTAGGGAGTTGGAGAGGCTCTGTTCCTAGCTAGATGGGAGGTTAGACGGTTTTGGGTAGAGCATCAGGAAAAGTTTGAGGACAACAGTAGCATTAATTAGAGGTATGTATTTTCATTATTATGCTGTGTTATGTAATTTATTATGACCTACTCATAAATTTTAAATATGTTGGTTATGAATGGTTATATGCTGGTTATGAAATTGTGAAGATGTTAGGATAACATTTCTCTAATTAAATTTATGTTTTATAAGGCTTTGTTGGAAGAGACCTTACATCGTTAGACCTATCCCTTCTTTGGCATTCAATGGGCTACGGATTAAGGAAGCACCTGTGCAACTCATGGAATCCTTTAACCCTCAATCACTATGAATGCAGTTAATACAGTGTTCAATTGATGTTACATATTGGAGAGGTGGAGCTGAGTGGGATTACTAGCATGGGCAGAGGGTTATAGTATATTCATAGACTGATTTTACTCAGAAGTCCTTACCTAACCACTACCCTTATTCAGATGCTGTTAAAATAAAGGGATCTGATTATATTGTATTAAAACATTTCGCAGTGGAGTATAATCTAATTCTTTACATTTTATTGAAGTCCTTTTGATTGAGTTCATGTGAATATGTGTATAGTCTAACGCATAAGGCTTAGGCTAGAAGTCACAAAGTCATTTGTAGTCTAAGCCTATTGTAATGGGTATATGTGTATACAGATATGAAAGTAATTATAATTACGTGACTTTAAGTGAATATTGGAATGTGGAATATGCACATCTTATAACGTTGACTTGAAAACTTTAAGTTGGGTAGTCATGTCAGTTGACGACAACAAAGACTCTAGCAAACTTTCAGAGTGTAACAATATAATAGAAAAGCCTACCTTCTTTGAATATCGTATTTATTTAAGGATGAATGTATAAACAATTTATTATTATTATTATTGGGTAGTTTTGAGGTCTATTACACGTAATTGGATCTATGGCAAATTTTATTTCTTTTTCTTTCCATTGTTCATTCTGCCAGTGAGATTCTTGATTTACAATTTATACGGTTGTTAAATTTAATTTTGTGTTTCACTTGCAGGGTCTTCTTCCCTCTGAGATTCCCAGAATTATGATGACTCTGAATCCAACAAAGGTATCGAGGTTCTAGGATAGGGCTTGGGAGTATTTGTTGATACTAGAAAAGAAAACGATGTTTAATCTGGGTTAATATTTCCAGACTTTTATAGTAGGTCAAGTGAATTCATCTCTGTAATTGATTTGTTAGAAATTAAATGGAATGGAATTCCATTATCTTAACACCTGTGAATAATACTACCTATCGTGGATGGGTGCAAAATGTTTATTGTTGTTCTAATTTTGGAACTTAAACAGATCAAGTATGATTATGTACATATCTTTCCATGAAGGATTCCACTTCTATGTATCACATCATAAAATAAATAACCTTTGATTTGCGAAGTACTTGACCTAATATATACTTTGGTTATTATTACAGTTCAGACCTGATATATACTTTGGTTATTATTACAGTTCATACCTGATATATACTTTGGTTATTTTTATAGTTTAGACCTGATATATACTATGATTATTATTACAGTTCAAACCTGATATATACTATGATTATTATTACACTTCATAATATAAAAGATTTACTCGTTTTTCTACATGTTCTTTATAAGGATGGACTGGTAGTATGAGTCATTTGATTTTCTTTTAAAGTAACATAGATGCTAGATACAATCATTATTTGTTTTTTTTATATTATATGAAATTACATAGTAAAAACTTCATTGTTCAGTTTCAGTCATGTTCTCAGTGCACAAAATATCTAATCAAACTATGATATCCATTAATGGCTTACTCGACAGTTTTATTCCATTATAAACAAAATGGGACAAGACTATGAACAAATCTTCTAGAATTAACCAGATGTGTCCCTATCGGCCATTACAGAAAAATAAAGGAATATTACTAACTCAACAATTTAGAGTAACGACGATAACTCATTCAAAAATTAGTTTCTGAGGTATTTATACTAGTCCTTGTAATCAACATCATTCAAACATATTTTATCCATAATAGTACTACTATCTGGGTTACACATAGATATTATACAAGTTATTAAATCATAAGACATTCATTCAGAGAAAGAGTTAGGTTGACATATCTGAACAACTACTGAAAAACAAATGGAACATCCACATTCCTCCCAACCTTAGAACAGGGAAGCCAAACTACTTTTCCTCTTCACCCCCTAGCCTGACCATGAATCCATGCGGGCTAACTTGGAACTCCTCCTCAGTAAATTCCTTTTAGATTTAGCAATCTTCTACCCTTTTTGCCTCACACTCAACAAGTAGTGCTCATAACATCAAGTAATCCATAAATTTTTTCCAACATACTAGGCAACGTCCTGCCTCCTCACATATGCAATATATCAAAACCAAAAATTCCTGTCTTTTTTCCCTCTTGGGAATTTTCGTAGCTTTCCAAATCCCCGATTCTCAGAGTCTACCAATGGCCAAATTCCTGATTTTCCACTTGTAACAATCAACCCTGAGATAGTTCCAATATGTTCCCCACTCACAGAGTCATGGTCAACTGATTTTAACATGGATGTTCCATTTGTCCTCCTGCAATAAATATAAAATATTTTGTTTCATACAAGTGTCAAATTCAAGTGGTTAGTTGATTCCGATCATATCTCTGCCCAACAGTCATAACCATTAATTACAATTAACCAAATTCGAAATTCAGAATTGCCATAAATGGAAAAAAAATTCCAAATTCGAATTTGCCAAAAACAAAACAAATTTTTCCTCAGAAATTTCAAATTCAAAAATAATTTATTTTTGGGGATGCCACACTTTTGTATTTGGAATATATCTAGAGTTAGATCAATATAGTCGAAACTCCAACATATTTCAACAAAGGAAGGGATGGGAGATGCGAGATGGAATTAAGGGTTTAAAGGGGGGGTGATTCTAAGTCAATTGTGGATCACATTTGGGATTCAATATGCCATTCCTTGTTTCCTCACATAGTTCCTATCATATTTAAATTATAATAATTGAATTTTAAAGATGGATGAATGTTGAATTATTATTATTTATTTAATGAGGATTATTTGAAGTTTGATTTACTTTATTTATTTGTATGTATGATTAGTTGTGAACATTTTAAAAACATGCATTAGGAACATCACTTGTTATTATCATCTACGTGTGGGATATGTGTGTTCTAGCTATTCCTACATATCCAACACACATACAATATTATGGTTCAATAAATAAATTAGTTACTAATGTATAGGTTATTAATGAATTAATTAATAAGTTGTGAATTTGAAGTTATATTATATGAAAATAAATATCATCAATAAGATAAGCATTCAATAACTTTGGTCAATATGTGTGAAGTAATAAATGAGTATAATAATTAGTTCGCATCTAAGACTTTTGTATTTCTAGATTAGACTTTATTATCCAAAATGAAGTATTCATTATAATTATTCCTTTAGTCAAAGGGTCACTACAATTGGAAAAGACAACCAAAGTGGGAGACTAGTTCCTTTTTGAGCAGTCTACTATGATAAGAGTCTATGGTTTTGAAGAGAAGCCATATCAAAAGTGAGTTCTAAATTTGGTTGTTCTAGAGACCGAAAAAAGTCAAATTCATTCAGTTACTGACTAAAAATCCAAGCATATTAAATTAAATATTGATCAGATGAATTTCAAGGAAAGACCAAATCTACACAAGTAGGCGCAAAGACTAAACATTCAACCATGAATCAATCAACTAAGAGATAAATAAGGGATATACAACAGAGAAAATTCTTATCCTTCACTCATCATCCATGCACAAAAAAACAAGGCATTTGAATCTATAGGTCTTTAAACACCGAAGTGATGATCATCTATTTGGCTCCAGACCGACTACTCAGGCATGGACTGATGACTAAAGGGATAAGGGACGAAAGATAAAAACACAATATTTTCATAATAATCAATAAAACCCACACAAAGAAGTCATTGAAATCATAAGTTGGGTTGGCCAAGGGATTGTCATTCAACTCAAAGGTTTATCATTCACAATGCATATTTTATCAATAAAAACGCAGAGATGTACCCAAGTTCAAGCAATTAAAAACGCAGAG
Source organism: Picea engelmannii (assembly GCA_009831015.1). NCBI lineage: Eukaryota > Viridiplantae > Streptophyta > Pinopsida > Pinales > Pinaceae > Picea > Picea engelmannii. Next base: position 124,292 of record ML790554.1, read on the forward strand.
ATAAATCGAAGTTTTAATCAATCAAGATGTAGAGGTACTCACTCATAAGAAGGCACAAAGACTAAACATTCAACCATGAATCAATCAACTCAAAGATAAGTAAGGGATAGATAACATGGCCAATTCTTATACTTCACTCATCATCCATGCATAGAAAAGCAGGGCATTTGAATCTATAGGTCTTTAAACACTGAAGTGGCAACTGTCAATTCGGCTCCTAGACGAATGCTCAGGCACAGAATGATGACTAAATGGATAAGGGACAGAAGATAAAACCACAATATTTTCATAATAATCAATAAAACCCACACATAGAAGTCATTGAAATCAAAAGTTGGGTTCGCCAAGGGAAATCAATTCAGAAAAATAGAAAACAAGGGGATTGATTTCCTTATCATAATCATTCTCCCTCATGGATACTTAATCATTCTCCCTCATGGATACTTAACACACTAGTAAGCAAAGTCAAACATCAAATTGACTATTTATTTGATCATGTGACTAGCCTTTAATTTAATTTCCCAAATCATGCATAAATCCTTAGATACCCACATGACCTTACTAAAGAAGATCCAACTACATGCACATTAATAGAAAATAGGATTGGTTTCAGTGGCTCAAAGGTGGTGTAAGGAATTTTCTCTTTGACAAAACCAAAGTAAACTCCACAACCATAATTTATGAAAAAAAATTTAGGTGTCTTTTCTAGTAACAAACCTTGTGTTATACTGGTCCCATTGGACCTTGAATTAATTAAAACATGTTGGGGCTACTAATATATTGATTGCATGTACCCCTATTTAGAAGGCACCTTACTAAGTCCTAACTCTATGTTATTACCACTTGTAACTAAATTATCACAAAGACACACTTCTCTTATAGATATCCATACTCACCTCACGTTGTGGGAGTGTCATCCTATCCACACTCCCCTAGATGTGTGATGACTAATACTAGTTGTCTACTAGAGATGTTAGGTTGAAAGGTTTGATGCTTTCACATTTTGATTATATCTAGAGTTAGATCAATATAGTCGAAACTCCAACATATTTCAACAAAGGAAGGGATGGATGTGAGATGGAATTAAGGGTTTAAAAGGACCTGGGTGATTCTAAGTCAATTGAGGATCACATTTGGGATTCAATTTGTGATTCCTTGTTTCCTTACATAGTTCCTACCATGCTTAAATTATAATAATTCAATTTTAAAGATGGATGAATGTTGAATTATTATTATTTATTTAATGACGATTATTTGAAGTTTGATTTACTTTATTTATTTGTATGCATGATTAGTTGTGAACATTTTAAAAATATGCATTAGGAACATCACTAGTTATTATCATCTACGTGTGGGATATGTGTGTGCTAGCTATGCGTACATATCCAACACACATACAATATTGTGGCTCAATAAACACATTAGTTACTAATGTCTAGGTTATTAATGAATTAATTAATAAGTTGTGAATTTGAAGTTATATTATATGAATATAAATATCATCAATAAGATAAGCATTCAATAACTTTGGTCAATATGAGTGAAGTAATAAATGAGTATATAATAATTAGTTCCCATCTAAGACTCTTTTATTTCTATATTAGACTTTATTATCCAAAATGAAGTATTTGTTATAATTATTCCTTTAGTCAAAGGGTCACTACAATTGGAAAAGACCACCAAAGTGGGAGACTTTGGAAAATACACCAAAGTGGGAGACTGGTTCCTTTTCGAGTAGTTTAATATGATAAGAGTCCATGGTTTGGAAGAGAATCCATATCAAAAGTGAGTGATGAATTTAGTTGTTCTAGAGACTGAAAAAATTGAAATTTGGTCAGTTATTGACAAAAAATCCAAGCATATTAAATTAAATGTTGATCGGATGAATTCCAAGGAAAAACCAAATCTACACAAGTAGGTCACTCATGTCTTACACAGAGATGTGATGTAATGCATCTCAATTTTGGCATAAAAAAAAATCCTATGGGACATTAACCTCCAATTTCATCTAAAAGATTCGTAAAAAGTAAGGGATATGTAAAGTTCACTTTGATAATATATTTATATTCTGCTGGGCATGTGAGAACAATCCTACACCAAAATAACTTAAATTTTTTATATAAGGGGCTCTCCAAAAGTTCTAGCACCTTTCTGCAACACATATAATTTCTCCTTTTACATATAAATATTAAACTCATAATCTTATATCCATCTATATAGAAATGTACAAATAGGATTGGAGTCTTAGTTTTCTTTTTTTCAATATGCGACCCTTCATGCTTGCGCGCAAGTCTATGTAATTGACCTTGTAATAATGGAACACCTACCAAAATGAATGTAACATCAGATGTTATACCCTTAGTATAAAATGCATAACATATCATACCATTTGACCATGTCTGAGTCATTTAAATGGATTTCATTGTGAACTCCTTCGTAATTACTGTTCTTCTAGTCACTATGCTAAAACAGGTTTAGGTAAGGAAAAATCCCGCGCGAAAGTCTTGTTCAACTAAGTCTTAACTCAACTTTATCCTATAAAAAAAAATGACGAAGGTAGTTTAACTGGGATGAAGCAGTTTGTACGTAACTAGTCGCGACTAGTCGTCTCTCAACATGACTGTCATTAATTTCACAATATTGTTATTAAGGTAGGAGGCGTACTTGTCAGAGGGAGTTAAGGTTCAACACCCTTGATTAATGGGGAGGTTATGTCATGCACATTCTGATGGCCCTTTCACTTGACCCCTCCTATAATCCTGCCGTGGTAACTCTACCCTAGCACATGGATCCACCAGTCCTGTACCTTCAACATTTACTCTGTGCAGTGTGAAGTTTTCCCCTTAGGGTTAGACGAGTTTATTACTTATCGTTTCGAACTCCGAAAGGCTCTGTGTATTGTTTCCCTGTTAAGCGAATTTTTCCCTAGTCCAAAAGACTTTGTATGTTGCTTTCTTAGCATGGGAGGCTATCACCTTGGAGATCGTTGCTTGTCGGAACAACCAGTGTTAACCTCCTTCCTGGTAATTTTTCGAGGCTCTTATGTTTAAGTAGGAGAGCGAAGTCCGCTGCAGTGAAAGTATTTCTTCATTTTGTAACTCTTGTTAATCAATATTACTATGAAATTCTTTGGGGTTATTCCTGCTTTTATTAAAAGTTGAGAAGTTCTTTGGTTCCTGTTTTAATACTTCCAAGGTCTTGACGCTCCATATCCTCACTCCACTTTTAGATGATTTTACCAGTTTTGTCTCCTGAGAAGAAGGCAACTTAGGTTTTCCTTATGTCTTAATACTCATGTTCTTTCTTTCTCTTACCCTGTGGTTGCACGTCGAGGTCCAGTATTGAAATCATAGAAGTTTTGTTAGATTTGATTGTAACTCTGTGTGCAACTCCCTATATTGCTTCTTGTTCTTTCTCTTTGCGAAGGGGTGAGTCCACTCGTCAGTTCTCTTACTCCGACTCTTAACTGGTCCTTACACCGAGAAGTTTCTTTAAGGATAAGGCATTCTTGTTTGGGTATAAAATAATGAAATCTGCTTAAACTTCTCTCGTATAGTCTATAGGAACTTCCTTAAAGTATATGACACTTTGAGTTGATAGTTCTATGTTTAAAAAGACTATTTAATTTCACCGAATGATATTCGAGTCGTAATTTTCTTATGTTAAGAATACTAGAAGTGCAATGCGACCTCTCGGGTCTGGTTATGAAATCTCTGTATTGACTGCTGTACTGTCATTACTTTCCGCATTTTAAATTCTAGAAGGTTTAAATTCAACAGTTAGGTATAGTATCAATTAAGTGTGTAGGATTTATAGTGGGACTTCGTACATCATGATTTATGCCGTCTATAAGTTAAAGAAAGACCATCCCTGTAGACTATTTCAATTTATTTAGATTCATTGACTGTTGTAGAAAGAAAATTTTCCATTGGTTAGTTTTGTTCATTTTAAGATTGGCTATAATTCACTAATGATGGGCCCTGATTTATGCGATGGTACCCATCAGGGAGTTACTGCACCACTCTCCCTTATCCCAGACATCCATCTAGTCAGCAAGCGGCGGGGACAAATATGACCCTGCCTGCCAAAAGATAAGTGTCCCTATGGAATATTCGATTTGTTTAACAAAACATCAATCCTTTTAATGTTTCGTTATCTTTCATTCATTTACATATTTCCAATAATTATAGGGTATACTTTTGCAGGGCTTCAGTCTGTGAAAGTTTCAGATAACTTCCCCTGTTGTTGGCACAAAAGGTATTCGGGTTCCAAGGCCATCTCCTCTCACTTTTAACTCTACAGGTGCTAGGAAAATGGTGCTCGTGGCTCCATCCAATTTTCCATTTTCAATTAGTTATGTTCCGCCCTCAGTATTGTTAGGATGAAATGTAACCCCTCTTGCATAAAGGTCAGTGTTCGATTTGAGTTTGGCCAAACTATGTAATAATTTTCTTGATATTGAGATACAGTTCCTGTTGAATGTACTCGGATGATATGATAAATCATAGTGAGTTTGTATCTTGATTATCGAGCACCAATTACTGTTAAAAATAAATATTACATCCAAGGCATTTCGACTTATGTGTCCTCAACTTGACTATTCTGTCACTAATGTATTTACCAGAAATTAGCTATGGTAATAGAGTTATTGGTACTCCTTTATTTTTTTTTATATTCGATTTATAGTGATACGAAATGAGTTGTTGCCTTTCCTAAGGCTAGGAAAATCCAACTCGTATCGTACCTATGAATGCATTAAAATTCCAACTTCTCTATTTCAGAATAAATTTATTGGTCTCCTACATCCAACATTTCATTTATATAGATGTATTTACATATCTTCCAGAATAGTCTGTCATTTACAAAATATAAGAACATATCTAATATTTATACATTCTATTGTAGGTATGCAACCTTTGTTTTCTTCTGTAACATCTACACAGATCGCCAACAGTAATTAAACCTATATCTTTTATATGAATATAATTATACCGTGAAATAGATAATGTTTCACACTAGTTTTAATTCAATTCTATGCGGAAAATGAAGGTCTTGAACAGGTAATTATGAACCTAAGATTTACTTGTAGAAATATAAACTTAGTTCCAAAGTCATTTATACATAGCCAGTCTTGAAAAAAGAATTTTGATGCTTTGGTAGTTTATCCTACAGTTACTTTCGTATAGTAAAAATCTAGTTTAAAGAAATGATTGTTTTCCAGAATCTAACCATGCATAATCTTTAAAAGGTGAGATATATAATTCATTCATAATTTTATCCAACTCTAAGAGTCACTCAAAATTAGATTTGTAGGGCATTCTATTAGTATCTATGCTTCATACACTCGAACAGATTTCACCTAGGTTATTATATCAACTCAGAATTAATAGATGCACTACATCAGTGATTTAATCATTCAACAGAGATGGAAACTATTCCAATTCATAATTAACAAATGCATTACATCAGATATATAAGTATTCAAAGAGAGAAGGATTAATTTAACATATCTGAACCACTTGCGGAAAGATAAAGAGAACATCCACGTTCCTCCCAACCGTAGAACAGGGCAGCCAAATCACTTGTCCTGTTCACCCCCTAGCCTAACAATGAATCCAAGAGTGTTAACTTGGAACTCCTCCTCAACAATGTCATTCAATTTCAAAAAAATTCTTCTTATTGCCTCACACTCAGTAGGGAGTGTTCATAATAACAAGAGGTAATTCCTTTCCTAGCATACTTGGCAGCATCCTGCCTCCTCTCATATGCTATATATCCAAAAATTATTTTTTCCTAGGTCTTTTCCCTCCCTTGGGAATTTTCTCAGATTTCTAAATCCCTGATTTTCAGGGGCTGCCAATGGCCAAATCCTTGATTGGCAACTTGTAAAATCAGCCCAGAGGTAGTTCCAACATGTCCCCTCTCATGGAGTCATGGTCAACTAAATTTAACATGGCTCTTCCATTTGTCCTCTGGCAATAAATAAAAAAATTATTCTGTTTACATACAAGTGTCATAGACAAATAGTTAGTTGGGTCAGATCAGGTGTCTTCCCAACAGTCATAATAATTAATTACAATTTATCAAATTCTAAATTCGGAATTGCGATAAATGGCAAAAATTTTCCAAATTTGAATTTACTAAAAACATAATAGTTTTTATAACAAATTTCGACTTTTGATTTTTTTTTTTTTTTTGGGATGTCACATCCTTTCCC
>ML790554.1:159509-171575 GCA_009831015.1 Picea engelmannii
ATGTTTTCTTTTAAACTCCCTTTAGTTAGCTAATTAATTTCCTCTTTTCAAATTTACCACCCCCTAAATGAATTAATTTCTTTAATCCATTTATTTTACCCAAAAAACTTTAGGAAGACTCACATTAGCTTAAGTGGGTTTTTTTTTTTGGTTTAATATTATTATTAGCACCTGTATTGTTAGAACTAGCTCAGCAGGGAATAAATTTCTAATGTTATTTGCATGGCAGAGCTACTGTGAGCTAGAATATCATGGCATTGTCATTAGGAGATGGTTAAGCTTCGATTATCATGTTAGGGCGAAGTAGTGCCTTCCTAAAAGATGCATTATCAAACTTATTACTGGGAAAGAGGAAAGGCCTTATGTGCGCAATTAAGTAAGGAATTACTTTAGGGATTCAATTAACAGAGGAATTGTTTTATATAATTAATTAAGGAAGAAAACTCTTCGGATTAGGTGGAGGTTGCAAATCATCATAGGGGTAATGGATATTTAATGTATACTCTTGAATTATTATTATTATTATTATTTTTTTTTTGGACACAGGTCTCAAATTCTGAACTGGCGACGCCAGGTTAGGGGAATTGTTTTAAGGAATTATTCAAGTGTTGAGGTTTTAGGGATATTTAGGCTGACTCATTTCTCCCCATTAATACGACGTGCCCTTCAGGATGCACCATGTGCTCCAAGGGTGCCACTCGCCTCTTGAATTTCTTTTGTGCGACGTGTCCTTCAGGATGCACCATGTGCTCCAAGGGTGCCACTCGCCCACTGAGTTCTTTTGTGCAACGTGCCCTTTAGGATGCACCATGTGCTCCAAGGGTGCCACTCGCCAACTGGCCTGATTGATAGACATCTATAACCCCTGGAGTCAATACTCCGCCAGGTGAGCTTGTAGGAGACTAAGGGTTCTAAGGAATAAGGCCCCCGCATTATTGCGCACCCCTTAGAATCATCGTGAGCGACTGTCACAGTCTGCCCTCACGGCATCGTGGATCCTCTCGAACTAGGTAATCGTTAACCTACAGTTCGAGCCATGGCGGGAGTGCTAGTAGGCGGTGGCAGGGCTGCTGTCCACCCCTCTCCCTCAACCTCTCTACAAATCGTGTGTGTTCCCTTTACTCCATATGTGAGTCAAGTCGGCAAGCTATCGTCAGCCTGCATCATCAACAATCATGTCAAAAATGCCAACATCACATCATCAAATCAAATGAAACATCATAGTAAACATATCAACTCAAAAGAACACTCCCTGACTCAGTTCGGAGTCCAAGGGGGTTCCACCGATGCCTCTGCATCATCAAGATCCAAAAACCATGCACACTCAATAAAACTGAGTCAATAGCACCTGTCTACATCAAATAGTAACACATCATATCATCTGTCAATCGCATCATAATCAAGTATAAAAGGTATAACATCAAAAAGGTCCAGATCACTTGCGAGCAAGTGTCCTCAAATAATAAGTTTCTCAGTGCGCCAGAGCGGGATGTTATAGTATTGAATGCTCTACTACCATTACTTTCTGCATTTTAAATTCTAGAATCTTTAAATTCGTCAGTTAGGTATAGTATCAATTCAATGTGTAGGATTTATAGTGGGAATTCGTACATCGTGACTTATGCCATCTATAGGTTAAAGCAAGACTAGCTCTATAGACTATTTCAATTTATTTATATTCTTTGACTGTTGTAGAAAGAAATTAGTTTTCCATTGGTTAGTTTTTTTCTTTTTAAGATTGGCTATAATTCACTAATGATGGGCCCTATTTTATGTGAGGGTACCCATCAGGGAGTTACTACACCACTCTCCCTTAGCCCGGACATCCATCCAGTCAACAAGTGGTGGGGACGAATATGACCTTGCCTGCCAAAAGATAAGTGTCTGTCTGGAATATTCTATTTGTTTAACAAAAAATCAATCCTTTTAATGTTTCATTATATTTCATTCATTTACATATTGCTAATAATTATAGGGTATACTTTTGTAGGGCTTCAGTCTGTGCAATTTTTGGATAACCGCCCCTCTTGGCACTAAAGTTATTCGGGTTCCAAGACCATATCTTCTCAGTTTTAACTCTACAGGTGCTAGGAAAATGGTGCTCATGCCTCCATCCAATTTTCCATTTTCAATTAGTTCTATTCCACCCTTAGTATTGTTAGGATGAAATGTAACCCCTCTTGCATAAAGGTCCATGTTCGATTTGAGTTTGGTCAAACTATGTAATAATTTTCTTGATATTGAGCTACAGTCCTTGTTGAATGTTCTCCGATGATATGGTAAATCATAGTGAGTTTGTCTCTTGATTATCAAGCACCAATTACTGTTAAAAACAAATATTACATCCAAGGCATTTCGACTTATGTGTCCTCAACTTGACTGTTCTGGCACTAATGTATTTACCAGAAATTAGCTATGGTAATAGAGTTATTGGTACTCATTTATTTTTTTTATATTCGATTTATAGTGATAAGAAATGAGTTTTTGTCGTTCCTAAGGCTAGGAAAATCCAACTCGTATCGTACCTAAACATGCATTAAAATTCCAGATTCTCTATTTCAGAATAAATTTATTGGTCTCCTACATCCAACATTTCATTTATATAGTTGTATTTACATATCTTCCAGAATAGTCTGTCATTTACATAATATAGGAACATATCTAATATTTATACATTCTGTTGTAGGTATGCAACCTATGTTTTCTTCTGTAATGTCTACACAAATATCCAACATTAATTAGACCTCTATTGTTTATATGAATATAATTTTACCGTGAAATAGATAATGTTTTGCACTAGTTTTAATTCAATTCTATGCGGAAAATTAAGGTCTTCAACAAGTAATTATGAACCTAAGATTGACTTGTAGAAATATAAAATTAGTTCCAAAGGCATTTATACACAGGTAGTCTTGAAAAACGAATTTTGATGCTTTGTTAGTTTATCCTACAGTTACTTTTGTATAGTAAAAATCTAGTTTAAAGAAATGATTATTTTCGAGAATCTAACCATGCATAATCTTTTCAATCTATCATAATCTTTAAAAGGTAAGATCTAGAATTCATTCAAAATTTAATCCAACCGTAAGAGTCACTCATAATTAGATTTGTAGGGCATTCTGTTAGTATTTATGCTTCATACACTCGAACATATTTCACCTAGGTTATTATATCAACTCAGAATTAATAGATGCACTACATCAGTGATTTAATCATTCAACAGAGATGGAAAATATTCCAATTCAGAATTAACAAATGCATTACATAAAATATATAAGTATTCAAAGAGAGAAGGAATAATTTAACATATTTGAACTGCTTATGGAAAGACAAGGGTAACATCGACGTTGCTCCCAACCGTAGAACATGGTTGCCAAATCACTTGTCTTGTTCACCCCCTAGCCTGACCATGAATCCATGAGGGTTAACTTGGAACTCCCCCTCAACAACGTCGTTCAATTTCAAAAAAATTCTTCTTCTTGCCTCACACTCAACAAAGAGTGTTCATAACAACAAGAGGTAATTCCTTTCCCATCATACTTGGCAGCGTCCTGCCTCCTCTCATATGCTATATATCCAAAATCCATTTTTGCCTAGGTCTTTTCCCTCCCTTGGGAATTTTCACAGCTTTCCAAATCCTTGATTTTCAGGGGCTACCAATGGCCAAATCCTTGATTGGCCACTTGTAAAAATCATCCCAGAGGTAGTTCTAACATGTTCCCCTCTCATGGAGTCATGGTTAACTAAATTTAACATGGTTGTTCCATTTGTCCTCCTGCAATAAATAAAATAATATTATGTTTACATACAAGTGTCATAGTCAAATAGTTAGTTTGGTAAGATCAAGTCTCTACCCAATAGTCATAATAATTAATTACAATTTATCAAATTCAAAATTTGGAATTGCCATAAATGGCAAAAATTTTCCAAATTCAAATTTACTAATAATGAAATGGTTTTTCTAACAAATTTTTACATTCGAAAATACTTTTATTTTTTGGGATGTCACATCCTTTCCCCCTTCAATAAAAAAATGTCCTCAGTGTTCATTCATTTCTTGGAATAGGATTGGATGAGATTTCCGCAAATCTCCATCCAATTTCCAAGTGGCCTCCTCAGAACTAAAGTTCTTTCATTGCACCTTTACCCGAGTGACGACTCTGTTCCGAAGTGCTATTTCTCTCCGGTCCAGAATATGCAGGGGTTCCACCTAGAACTCGCCTTCTCGTTCCACCTACACCAAGTTCCAATCAATCATATGAGTAGGGTCATGAACATATTTTTTCAATAAAAAAACTTGAAATACATTATGAATTTTTAGATTAGCTGGAAGTGCAAGTTGGTATGCCACGGGTCCAATTCAAGCTAGTATCTCGAAGGGCCCACAAAACCTGGGTTCTAGCTTGGCACAGTTTCTGAGTTTTAGTTAAATTTTCCGGGCTTTGACTTTTAAGTATACATGATCCCCCACTTGAAATTCAAAGTGTCTTCTTTTCTAGTATGCATAACTCTTCTGCCTGTCCTGTGCCTCTTTTAAGTTTCGTTGTACCTTTCTTACCATATTCTCCATTTCTTGGAGCATCTCTAGTTCAACCATAAGTCTGTCAGCTGGGTTGTCCCAGCTAATTGGAGTCATACACTTCCTGCCATACAGTACTTCGAAGGGGCTTATCTTAGTCGAAGTTTGGTACCCATTGTTATATGCAAATTCTAGCAGGTGTAGATAGTCTTCCCATTTGCTCAGTTTTTTTCTTACGTACATGCGGAGCATATCTCCTACGATTTGGTTTATCCTTTCGGTTTGTCCATCCGTTTGTGGATGATAGCTTGTACTGAAATTTAGTTTGGTATTTAGCCGTGCAAAAAATTGCTTCCAAAAAGTGGACGTGAATTTTATGTCTCTATCTGAAATTACTATTTTAGGAATACCATGCAGTCTAAAAATTTCTTTCATAAATATTTCAAAGATGTTTATATCTTTAAAAGTAGACTTTACTGGAATAAAGTGTGCAGACTTACTGAGTTTATCAATTAAAACCATGATGGAGTTATTCTGTTTCTGAGTTTTGGGCAAACCTGTAATAAAGTCCAACGATATGGTCTCCCATTTCCATTCTGGTACTGGTAATGGTTGTAATAGGCCGACTAGATGTTGGTGTTCAGCCTTTACCTGTTGATAGTCTTGGCACATAGCCAAGTATTCTATTGTTTTTCCCTTCATATTAGGCCAATAGAAAAATTTCCTGAGTGTTGTTATCATTATCTGCTATCCTGGATGACCAGAATACGGTTTCTTATGCACTTTGTCAAGAACTGTTATATTTAACTCTGCTGAATTGGGTATGTAAAGTCTATTTTTAAAACGTAGTAACCCATATTTATCGATACTCAGGTCTTGTTCATGAGAGTTTGTTGTAGTGTCATGTAATTATTCCACTGACTTAGTGTATTTTTCGCCATTAATAACTTTCGTCCTTATTCTTTGTTCCAGATTGCTTTCTGCATTGATGACGTTTATCTCAAATATCCTGTGGACTCTTCTTCTTAAGGCATATGCTACCTTATTTTCCTTACCTTTCATATGTCTTACCTCAAAGTCGAACTCGCTCAAAAAGGCTATCCACCTTGGTTTCCTTGCGTTAAGATCTGGTTGGTTGAACATGTATTTCACCTCACTGTTATCTGTCAATAGTAGAAACTTTCTGCCCATTATGTAGTGTCACGACATTTTTAAGGCATATATTACTGCTGCCAATTCTAAATCATGAGTGATGTAGTTTCACTCGTGTTCCTTTAAATTCTGGGACTCATAGCAAGTGACGTGTCCTTCTTGAGTTAGGACACCACCTAGTGCTGCTTTACTTGCGTCAACATAGACCGTGAAGTCTTTATCTGGGATTTCTACCTTTAGGATGGGTGCGGTCATTAATAATTCGTTCAACTTATTAAAACTATCTTGGCACTTTTGTGACTAGTTAAAATTGGTCCCTTTGTTTTGTAACGATGTGATGGGGTAGGCTATTTTGGAAAACCCCTCTATAAATATGCGATAATATCCGGTGATTCCCATGAATGAACGGATTTACGCTACATCCTTTGGTACCAACCATTCCATAATGGATCTTACTTTCTCAGGGTCGACTGCAATGCCTTCTACAAAGATGACATGTCCTAGGTATTGTATATTCTTCTGACAAAAATCACACTTATCGAATTTGGAATACAGTTGTTGTTTCCTCAAAGTTTGTAGGATGATTCTTAAGTGTTCTTCGTGTTCTTATTCTATTTTTATATATACCAGCATATCGTCAATAAACACCAGCACGAATTTGTCCAAGTATTGACTAAAAATACTATTCATTAAGCACATGAATGTGGCTAGCATGTTAGTCAGTCCGAAAGGTATGACCAGAAATTTGTAATGTCCATATCTTGTTAGAAAAGCTGTCTTGATTATGTTCTCATATTTTATCCTAACTTGATGATTTCCAGATCATAAATCCAACTTCAAAAAGATATTTTCCCCACCTACTTGATCGAACAGATCGTTTCTCATACATTTCTTGAATTGCATTGTGAAAACTTGTCTAACTGATACAGGTTTTGGTACACCTTCGGCTGTTCTAGTAGTGTCATAATTGTCTTTATAGTTAAGTGTCTTTGTATAAAAATCGAGTACTGCCTTGTGCTTTTCCAACCAATCCATTTTGATAATCATATCATAAGATCCTAGGGGTAGGATGTTTAGATTTGTGCTTATGTTCTGACCATCTAAGCTGAACTTAAAATCAGAAATAAATTCAACTACTTTCCTTTTAGTTCCGGTAGCTAGTTGTACCAGCCATGATTTTTCATGCTTCAGTTTCTTAAGTTTATTTGACTCTACTATACCAGGAGTAATAATTTAACGTAGCTCCAAGGTCAATTAAAACAAAAATTCGAGTGTCATTGATTTTACCTTCGATTTATACCATAGAGGACTGGTGGTCAGCTTGTCGATTATCTATGGCTACATTTATCCGATGCAGGCTTCTTCCGACATCACCCACCATCGAGGCTTCCTGCAAGTTATGAACAACAGTTTGGTTTTCTGAAATTAAATGTGGACAATTCCTCCTTAGGCGAGGTTCTCCACATTCCCAACACTTTAACGGTTCACAGGGGCTGTCCCCAAACTTCTTCATTCCCAGATTTACCGGTTTACCACTGCCTTATGTATTCAGATGGTTGGAGTGAAAATCCTTTCTCGGAAATCTTTTTGTTGCATTCCGGTAAGGAGCTGGTTGGTATCCCTTCTTCCGCTGGTTCATTCAATCTTGTTTCTTATCCTTCCAGGCTTTGGGAAACTCCATTCGTTGTTTATACTGGTCGTAACACATTCGTGCTTTCCTGAATACTTCATTCAAGTATTTGGGGCTGTCAAACTCAATTCTTTCCCTATAGGATTGTGGTAAATAGCTTAAGAATCGTTGGAGTTTCGCCTTATCCTCTCGTATGTAAGGTACGAACCTTAGTAATTCCAAGAATTTATTTATAAGGTCTTCCATTGTCATCTATCCAAGTCTTAAATTGTAAAATTCTTTCGTTTTCCTTTCATAGTAGCTTTCAGATAGGTTCTATTTTTTGAAATATTTCTTGAAGTCAGACCATTCCATCTGTTTTTCTTTTAATCCCTTTGCCAATTTCAGATCTTGCCACCAGATGCTGGCCTTTCCTTTAAGGTTGTAAATGGCCATTCTGACTTTCATATTTCTAGAATAGTTGTATATTTGGAAATATGTTTTGATATCTAATAACCATGCCTCAACTTCCTCACCTATTTTGGATTCCCTGTCAAATGTAGCAGGTTTAATCTTCTTGAATTTCCCTTCAAGATGATCTACTTGTTTCCTTTTTCTGTCTGTTTTTTCTTTATCTTCAGCTGAAGAGGTACCCTCAGATGAGATGTCCTCTTTTTTTTCTTCAGGACTAGATTTCTTGGAGTCCCTCTTACTGACCTCTTCTTCATGATTATCGTCCTTTTGGATTTTCTTGGTTATTATGTTGCGCAACAAGACTTCATTTATCTTCTGCTACTCCTACTGTGCTTTCTTCAGTTTCTCATTGTCTGCTTTGATAACATGCAGTTCAAAAATAAGATTCCTCATTATTTCCAGTACTTCCATAGGTGAGCTTCCATCACTATTCTGTTTTGGATCTCTTGGAGGTCCTTGCTCTGGATCCCCTTCCATTCTGATTTCCGCATCATCTTGAGCTGCCATAATCCACACAAAACAGAAAGAGTTTTTTGTTTGTAACAAAAAGGTTTATTAGTTTTTCTTAAATTGAATATATATAAAGCAATTACAGTGGCCCTGTTCAGGTCCAATGTTGTAACCTTTGCTCTGATACCATATGTAATGTACCTCAATTTTGGCATAAAAAATAAAATCTATGGGACATTAACCTCCAATTTCGTCTAAAAGATTCGTAAAAAGTAAGGGATAGGTAAAGTTCACTTTGATCGTATATTTATATTTTGCTGGTCATGTGAGAACAATCCTACACCAAACTAACTTAAAAACTTTATATAAGGGGCTCTCCATAAGTTCTAGCATCTTTCTGCAACACATATAATTTCTCCTTTTACATATAGATATTAAACTCATAATCTTATATCCATCTATATAGAAATGTACAAATAGGATTGGAGTCCTAGTTTTTTTTTTTTTAATATCCGACCCTTCATGCTTGCGCACAATTATATGTAATTGATCTTGTAATAATGGAACACCTACCAAAATGAATGTAGCGTCGGATGTTCTACCCTTAGTATAAAACACATAACATATCATACCATTTGACCATGTCTGAGTCATTTAAACGGATTTCACTGTGAATTCCTTCATAATTATAGTTCTTCTAGTAACTATGCTAAAACGGGTTTAGGTAAGGAAAAATCCCACGCGAAAGTCTTGTTCAACTAATTCTTAACTCAACTTTATCTTATCAAAACAAAACGACGATGGTGTTTAACTAGGAAGAAGCAGTTTGTACCTAACTAGTCGCGACTAGTCGTCTCTCGACATGACTGTCATTAATTTCACAATACTGTTATTAAGGTAGGAGGCGTACTTGTCATAGGGAGTTAAGGTTCTGCACCTGTGATAAATGGGGAGGTTCTGTCATGCACATTCCGATGGCCCTTTCACTTGACCCCTCCTCTAATCCTACCATGCTAGCTCTGACCTAGCACATGGCTCCACCAGTCCTGTACCTTCAACATTTACTCTGTGTAGTGTGAAGTTTTCTCCTTAGGGTTAGGCGAGTTTGTTCCCTGTCACTGCGAACTACGAAAGGCTCTGTGTATTGTTTCCCTGTTAAGCGAATTTTTCCCTGGTCCTAAAGACTTTGTATGTTTCTTTCTCAGCGTGGGAGGCTATCACCTTGGAGATGGTTGCTCTTCAGAACAGTCAGCGTTAACCACCTTCCTGGTAAATTTTCGAGGCTCTTGTGTTTAAGTAGGAGAGTGGAGTCCACTGCAGTGAAAGTCTTTCTTCATTCTGTGACTCTTGTTAATCGATATTACTAGGAAATTCTTTGGGGTTATTCCCGCTTCTATTAAAAGTTGAGAAGTTCTTTGGTTCCTGTTTTAATACTTTCGAGGTCTCGGCGTTCCATCTCCTCACTCCACTTTAAGATGATTTTACCAGTTTAGTCTCTTGGGAAGAAGGCAACTTAGGGCTTCCTTATGTCTTAATACTGATGTTCATGCTTGTTCTTACCCTGTGGTTGCGCGTCGAGGTCCAATATTGAATGCATAGAAGTTTTTTTAGATTTGATTGCAACTCTGTGTGCAATTCCCTATATCACTTCTTGTTCTTTCTCTTTGCAAAGGGGTGAGTCCACCCGTCAGTGCTCTTACTCCGACTCTTAACTGGTCCTTACACCGAGAAGTTTCTTTAAGAATAAGGCATTCTTCTTTGGGTATAAAATAATGAAATTTGCATAATGTGCTCTCATATAATCCATAGGAACTTCCTTACATTTTATGACACTTTGAGTTGGTAGTTCTGTGTTTAAAAAGACTATTACTTTCACCGAATGATATTCGAGTCGCAATTTTCTTATGTTAAGAATACTACAAGTGCAATGTGACCTCTCGGGTCTGGTTATGAAATCTATGTATTGTCTATTGTACTGTCATTACTTTTTACATTTTAAATTCTAGAAGGTTTAAATTCAACAGTTAGGTATAGTATCAGTTCAGTGTGTAGGATTTATAGCGGGACTTCATACATCGTGACTTATGCCATCTATAAGTTAAAGAAAGACTAGCCCTGCAGACTATTTCAATTTATTTAGATTCGTTGACTGTTGTAGAAAGAAAGTTTTCCATTGGTTAGTTTTGTTTTTTTTAAGATTGGCTATAATTTACTAATTATGGGCCCTGTTTTATGTGAGGGTACCAATCAGGGAGTTACTACACCACTCTCCCTTAGCCTAGACATCCATCCAGTTAGCAAGCAGCAAGGATGAATATGCCCTTGCCTGCTAAAAGATAAGTGTCTCTCTGGAATATTCTATTTATTTAACAAAACATCAATCCTTTTAATGTTTTGTTATCTTTCATTCATTTACATATTGCTAATAATTATAGGGTATACTTTTGCAGGGCTTCAGTCTGCGCAAGTTTCGAATAACCACCCCTGTTCTTGGCACAAAATGTATTCGGATTCCAAGCCCATCTCCTCTCAGTTTTAACTCTATAGGTGCTAGGAAAATGGTGCTCATGGCTCGATCCAATTTTCTGTTTTCAATTAGTTATGTTCTATCCTCAGTATTGTTAGGATGAAATGTAACCCCTCTTGCATAAAGGTCCGTGTTCGATTTGAGTTTGGTCAAAATATTCAATAATTTTCTTGATATTGAGCTATAGTCCCTGTCGAATGTGATCATATGATATGGTAAATCATTGTGAGTGTCTCTTGATTATCAAGAACCAATTAATGTTAAAAATAAATATTACATCCAAGGAATTTCGACTTATGTGTCCTCAACTTGACTGTTCCGACACTAATGTACTGTTGGTCCCCGGTTTTGATCATGTTTTTGCCCACATTATATGCCACAGACCTCCATTTATCTACCAGTACCACCCTTTTAGCCTTGTTTTTGACATAACTGACATCTCCCGACCATTCAATGAGGTTACCTATGGTATCTTTGCATTTCAAGCTATTTTTATGCACTTTAATGCTTTAAATTAGTTTTGGAACTAATATCGCTTGGGTTAGGTACCACTTCTATATTTGGAACAGGATGCCGGTACCAGGTACCAACTCGTACCCGTGGAGGTACCAATGGAGCCGCTCGAGATCTATGCGTTATGGTGTGCATTATGGTTCGAATGAGAAATAGAAAGATTCGCAGGACAACTGGAGTCATCGCCACAGGGTGCTCGAAGGCATCATGATAAACCTGGATCGATTATTCTTCATCGTTCACACTTCGTGACACTACGTGTCACGAAGATGTGAAATACGTTTTAAAACTTGATTCCAAGACTATTCTCGGATCGGGGATCCGTTTGTTTTTATGCATCTTTGTTTTCGACTGTTATGAACGGAAGGATTTATATAAACCCATGATCACTCCTGAGAACGGGTTGTTGTTATCGTTGCTGAATTATGTTATGCCGTGAACCTATATTTTTGAATAAAGACTGTTGTTGCATTATGATATTCGACTGATATACGATTTGAAGCATTCCCTTTTGAGTTAATGGATTATACAATGTTGCATAGAATGTTCTAGTCGGCTCTGGTTATTACTAACAACGTTTGTGCCATTTGGTTGGGCCTGCCAAACCGGTGCAACTCGCTGCTTTATTCTGTCAATAGATTTCGTTTTATGCTGTCATAGCTTTAGTTCATTTCAGTGGTTTAGAACTTGCATACGAGGTAGCTTAACGTTCATAGATTTAGCTTTCGTTTATCATAGCTTTACTTCATTGCAGTGTGTTAGCGTTTGCTTACCCGATAGTTCAAAGTTTCAGACTTGACTTGTTCAAAGTTGTGTTCATTT
>ML790554.1:182119-225921 GCA_009831015.1 Picea engelmannii
GTTTTGATCATGTTTTTGCCCACATTATATGCCACAGACCTCCATTTATCTACCAGTACCACCCTTTTAGCCTTGTTTTGGACATAACTGACATCTCCCGACCATTCAATGAGGTTACCTAAGGTATCTTTGCATTTCAAGCTGTTTTTATGCACTTTAATGCTTTAAATTGGTTTTGGAACTAATATCGCTTGGGTTAGGTACCACTTCTATATTTGGAACAGGATGTCGGTACCAGGTACCAACTCGTACCCATGGAGGTACCAATGGAGCCGCTTGAGATCTGTGCGTTATGGTGTGCGTTATGGTTCGAATGAGAAATAGAAAGATTTGCAGGACAACTGGAGTCATCGCCACAGGGTGCTCGAAGGCATCATGATAAACCTGGATCGATTATTCGTCATCGTTCACACTTCGTGACACTACGTGCCACGAAGATGTGAAATACGTTTTAAAACTTGATTCCAAGACTATTCTCGGATCGGGGATCCGTTTGTTTTTATGCATCTTTGTTTTCGACTGTTATGAATGGAAGGATTTATATAAACCCATGATCACTCCTAAGAACGAGTTGTTGTTATCATTGCTGGATTATGTTATGCCGTGAACCTATATTTTTGAATAAAGACTGTTGTTGCGTTATGATATTCGACTGATATACGATTTGAAGCATTCCCTTTTGAGTTAATGGATTATACAATGTTGCATAGAATGTTCTAGTCGGCTCTGGTTATTACTAACAACATTTGTGGCGTTTGGTTGGGCCCGCCAAACCGGTGCAACTCGCTGCTTTATTCTGTCAATAGATTTCGTTTTATGCTGTCATAGCTTTAGTTCATTTCAGTGTTCTAGAACTTGCATACGAGGTAGCTTAACGTTCATATATTTAGCTTTCGTTTATCATAGCTTTACTTCATTGCAGTGTGTTAGCGTTTGCTTACCCGATAGTTCAAAGTTTCAGACTTGACTTGTTCAAAGTTGTGTTCATTTATTCCCCAACTGAATCGTTCCAGCGTACTGTTGTCTTTGACGTTGCTGAGTATTGAATGCATAAATGATGCCTGTAGGGTTTAGAGTATGAGTGTGGTTTGTTTGGCTTCCAGTTTTCAATTCGAATATAACTCAGAATTAGGATGCACTTTGCTTTGTTAGGCACTAGTTACCTTGCCTGCTTAGAACAGTTAGATTACAGTTAGAACAACGGGAGCTCCTGGTACCAGTAGTTAGGCAAG
Source organism: Picea engelmannii (assembly GCA_009831015.1). Lineage (NCBI taxonomy): Eukaryota > Viridiplantae > Streptophyta > Pinopsida > Pinales > Pinaceae > Picea > Picea engelmannii. Next base: position 183,352 of record ML790554.1, read on the forward strand.
TACTCTATTTTTCTGTAGATAGCTTTAGATTCATTTTGACAACCAGATTGAATGCATTTTCAAAAATACTCTTTGTGTCATGGCTGGAATAGAAGTGATGATGGTAAATGATCGGACATAGAGGTAAAATAATCTTGTGGAACCACACTTTTGAATAGAAATAGCAGTACCAACATTTGAGCACAAGACTGTTTTTCTGTTGATAACTTAAATAGAAAATGCTCAGTTTCAAGATAGTTATTAAAATTCAAGTTCTCAGAATAGGTGTGTGTTTTCTTCTTAGGATAGCATTCAGATAGAGACTAGACGCTTACCTGCACATATTGTGTATCAGCTCAAAGTTTACCAACCCTGGTTTGACAATTTAGTGTTTCAGGTCACTTAAAAGCTTCAATTTAGCAGCCTGACATGTACATACCACAAATTAGCTATGGTAATAGAGTTATTGGTACTCCTTTATTTTTTTTGTATTCGATTTATAGTGATAAGAAATGAGTTGCTTCCATGGCTAAGGCTAGGAAAATCCAACTTGTATCTTACCTATGAATGCATTAAAATTCCATCTTCTTTATTTCAGAATAAATTTATTGGTCTCCTACATCCTGCATTTCATTTATATAGCTGTATTTACATATCTTCCAGAATAGTCTGTCATTTACATAATATAGGAACATATCTAATATTTATACATTCTGTTGTAGGTATGCAACCTCTTTTTTCTTCTGTAATGTCTACACAGATCACCAACAATAATTATACCTATATCTTTTATATGAATATAATTATACACTGAAATAGATAGTGTTTCACACTAGTTTTAATTCAATTCTATGCGGAAAATGAAGGTCTTGAACAAGTAATTATGAACCTAAGATTTACTTATAAAAATATAAACTTAGCTTCAAAGGAATTTATACATAGGCAATCTTGAAAAAGGAATTTTGATGCTTTGGTAGTTTATCCTACAGTTACTTTCGTATAGTAAAAATCTAGTTTAAAGAAATGATTGTTTTCTAGAATCTAACCATGCATAATCTTTTCAATCTGTCATAATCTTTAAAAGGTAAGATCTAGAATTCATTCAGAATTTAATCCAACCATAAGAGTCACTCAGAATTAGATTTGCAGGGCATTCTGTTAATATCTATGCTTCATACACTCCAACAGATTTCACCCAGGTTATTATATCAACTTAGAATTAATAGATGCACTACATCAATGATTTAATCATTCAACAGAGATGGAAAATATTCCAATTCAGAATTAACAAATGCATTACATTATATATATAAGTATTCAAAGAGAGAAGGAGTAATTTAACATATTTGAACCACTTGCGGAAAGACAAAGGGAACAACCACGTTCCTCCCAACCGTAGAACAGGGCTGCCAAATCACTTGTCCTGTTCACCCCCTAGCCTGACCATGAATCCATGAGGGTTAACTTGGAACTCCTCCTCAACAACGTCGTTCAATTTTAGAAAACTTCTTCTTATTTCCTCACACTCAGCAGGGAGTGTTCATAATAGCAAGAGGTAATTCCTTTCCCAGAATACTTGGCAGCGTCCTGCCTCCTCTCATATGTTATATATCCAAAAATCATTTTTGTGTAGGTCTTTCACCTCCCTTGGGAATTTTTGCATCTTTCCAAATCCTCGATTTTCAGAGGCTTCCAATGGACAAATCCTTGATTGGCCACTTATAAAAATCATCCCAAAGGTAGTTCCAGCATGTTCCTCTCTCATGGAGTCATGGTGAGATAAATTTAACATGGTTGTTCCATTTGTCCTCTTGCAATAAATAAAACAATATTCTGTTTACATACAAGTGTCATAGTCAAATAGTTAGTTGGGTTAGATTAGGTCTCTTTCCAACAGTCATAATAATTAATTACAAATTATCAAATTCGAAATTCGGAATTGCCATAAATGGAAATTGTTTTCCAAATTTGAATTTACTAAAAACGAAATAGTTTTTATAATAAATTTTGACTTTCGAAAATACTTTTTTTTGGGGGGGGGATGTCACATCCTTTCCCCCTTCAATAAAACACTATCCTCAGTGTTTGTTCATTTCTTGGAACAGGATTGGATGAGATTTCTGCAAATCTCCCTCCAATTCCCAAGTGGCCTCCTCAAGACTAAAGTGCTTCCATTGCACCTTTACCTGAGTGAGGACTCTGTTCCGAAGTGATATTTCTCTCTAGTCCATAATATGCAGGGGTTCCACTTGTAAATATTGTGACATCCCCAAAAATAAAATATTTTTGAAATTTAAAATTGCTGGATTTTTTTTTCGTTTTTAGTAAATTCGAATTTGGAAATTTTTTTCCATTTATGGAAATTTCAAATTTCGAATTTGGTAATTGTAATTAATTATTTTGACTGTTGGGCAGAGACCTAATTTGACCCAACTAACTATTTGACTATGACACTTGTATGGAAACATAATATTTTATATTGATTGCAGGAGGACAAATGGAACAACCATGTTAAAGTTAGTTGACCATGACTCCATGAGTGGGGAACATGTTGGAACTACCTCTGGGTTGATTATTACAAGTGGAAAATCAGTGATTTGGCCATTGGCAGCCCCTGAAAGTTAGGGATTTAAAAAGCTGCGAAAATTCCCAAGGGAGGGAAAAACACCTGGGCAAAATTGATAAATAACATATGTGAGGAGGCAGGACGCTGCCAAGTATGCAGAGAAAAGGGACTATGGATTTTTCTTGCTGTTATGAGCATTGCTGAGTAAGTGTGAGGCAAGAGGATAACTGTTGGAATTGTGGACATTGTTGAGGAGGAGTTTTCCAAATTCACCCTCATGGATTCATGGTCAGGCTAGGGGGTGAATCGGGAAAGAAATTTTGGCTTCCTATTCTATTGTTGGGAGGAACGTGGTTGTTCCCTTTGCATTCCCGCAAAACTGGTTCAGATATGTTGATCTACTCCTTCTATGTGTTAAATAATCATTTATACTAGTGATATGTATATGTTAATTCTATATTGAAGTACTTTCATGGGAGAAATCTTTCGTGTCATAATCCATTTCTGTAATAGGAAAAACTTGTTGGTTTGTAATCATTTCACTGCTTTATGACGACGGATCAGTGGTCGTCTTGACCCTTCAAGATGTGAGGGTTCACTATCAAGCGGTGGCCACCTTAGCCTTGTAGGCCACCAAATACCATCACCGCCCTAATTTAATTTTTCCTAAGGTCGAAGGGGCAAGTTTTTTTCCCATAAATACTTGAATCATATTGTAATTCCGGACACAGAGGGTGAGATAGCTTGAAGTATTTCCTGAATTAAGTTGGTTATTCCCTGTTTTGGAGGTTTGCTCTGCGATTATGATTCTCTATTATTGAGTTTGTAAACTCAATTTGTTTCTTGATAAATTCATTTTTTGATCAAACACAGTAATCATTTGTTTTTACCAATTACGAACCCGGTCATTTATTTATTCTGAGTTTATTGGTTGGAGAGGGTGATTTTAAAAAATAGATTAAATACAAAATTGATATTTCGGCATACGGGACTTGCGTATTACATATATGCGGAGTTCCTTTTCTTTACCAAACACTGAAACTCGAAATTGTTGGGCCCACACCCTAATCTCATTTCGCAATTCGACATTTCTTATTTCATTTTGTTTGTGCGTCAGGTGTTCGTAAACCCCGAAATCCTGAACCCTGAAACCCCGAAGTGTTGGTCCCACATTCCATTCACATTTTCACAATTTGGGAGTTTTTGTGTGTTGGTGTTTGGCATTTGAAAATCGAAAAAACCTGAACCCTGAAACCCTGAAGTGTTGGGCCCACAGTCTTTCCGCATTTCGTGATTCGGCAAACAACGTGGTCTTTTGTTTTTTGTGTTCGACATTTGTAATCGTCGAAACCCAATTGACCTCTATTTTTTTTTCACAAAACTGTAGGAACATAGTAGGAATTATTTGTTATAGGGACAAATCGAATACTATAATGAATGGACTGGTAGAAGCGATGGAGGATCTTCATCTGGGATAGAGGTAGAATAGAAATAACAGATCATATTACAAGTCACTGTGTACGGGGCATGACAAGTACATAAATTGTTGTATATGGAAGTATTAAACTAATAAAGCAGATTTTTAGTGCGATTTTTCTAAGAGTTATGTTTTCCATGAGGTCATACATCTTTAAGTATTCGAAATTTTGTAATTAGACTAGTGTTTAATTGCATAAACCGTAGAGAACAAGATGGGATCCTTCGAGTTAACTATGATTGATGTGTAAGCTACTGGTGTGTAAGAATGAGACCCAAGTTAGGTAGATATACTTGTATCTTTATATTTTTGGTAAGTAAAGATGCAGGACCATAGCACGTAAATGAGCTTTCCAATTATTACACCAGAATCAAGATGAAACTATACCTATGATAGTCAATCACTCTATATATATTTAGAGAAAGCTATAGGTATGTACATACTTATAGGTGGAAATACGTACAGATGTTAATGGAGAGTTAAAGTGAATTCCCTACAGTAAGAATGATAATATACGCCTTTATACACGCACATAGTAGGCAGTCAAAATACCTACTGTTCTAGCAGTCATGAAGATCGAACCTTGCAATTAAAAGAATAATTAAATGTAAAGAAATGATTACTTTGACAATCCCAGACTCCTTGTCCTTCCAACTCCTAGTCGTCGAAACGTCAAAAAGGACATAACAGTTCTGGATCGCCCTTAGTTCCTCCCTTAAGTCGCTTTTCATATGACCGGTCCTGTGACCTGGTGCTACTACCCCGAAATGCCGAAATCTCCCCCTTGAGAGATCAATGGTACAGATTCCTATTGAATTGATGACCACGATCCCACTGGATCGACGATCCACAACCTTTCAGGATTTTCCCTGAACCTTGACCACTCTCCACGTGTCCTCCTTGATGAACGATGTCAATCATTTCGCAATTTCGTGAACCGGGAGTTCACGATGCAGTGACTCCAAAATCACTTTCCGCTCCAAACCCTGAACTCCAAAATAGCAAAATTCATCGCCTTAGAGTGTTGGAAGACACTCGACCTTAATATCCTCTCTGCTCTGCAAGATCCAATGACTCTCGCAACTTCGGTACTTCTCCCTGAAGTGTCTCCACCATTCATTTCAACTGCTCTCTTGCGCAACCTCTCAGAGGTTAAACTCTGTGCACCCAGATCCTTTTGATCTAACGACAGTTGTGCACAACCCTGAGCTTTATCTCTCTGAACCTCAAAGGTTCCTTTGACCTAAGTTTAGATATTGCCTATATACATATAAGTATGTTGGAGTAGTTTGAGAGTTAAGGGAAGTGATAGAATTATGGACATAATTTATCCACATAAGTTTTTTTGTTTGAAGTAAACTAGACTGGTGTAATAATGTCATTATGGACAAAAATGAATCTTACCTTCTCTTAAATTCTAAGCTTACACAAAATTGAATTATGTCATAGAATGTTTTTTTTATGGTGAATTTGGGGTACATTACAACTCTCCTTCTGGTTCCACCTGCACCAAGTTCCAATCAATCATATGAGTAGGGCCATGAACATATATTTTCAATAAAGAAACATGAAATACATTATGAATTTTTAGATTAGCTGGAAGTGCAAGTTGGTATGCCATGGGTCCAATTCGAGCTAGTTTCTCGAATGGCCCACAAAACCTGGGTGCCAGCTTGGCACAGGGTCCGAGTTTTAGTTAATTTTTTCGGGCTTTGAATTTTAAGTATACATGATCCCCCACTTGAGATTCCAAGTGTCTTCTTTTCTAGTCCACATAACTCTTCTTCCTGTCTTGTGCCTCTTTTAAGTTTCGTTGTACCTTTCTTACTGTATTCTCCATTTCTTGGAGCATCTCTGGTCCAACCATAAGTCTGTCAGCCGGGTTGTCCCAACTAATTGGAGTTGTACACTTCCTTACGTACAGTACTTCAAAGGGGCTTTGCTTAGCCGAAGTTTTGTACCCATTGTTATATGAAAATTCTACCAGGTGTAGATAGTCTTCCCATTTGCTCGGTTTTGTTCTTACGTACATGCAGAGCATATCTTCTACGTTTTGGTTTGTCCTTTCGGTTTGTCCATCTGTTTGTGGATGATATCTCATACTGAAATTTAGTTTGGTATTTATCCCTGCAAACAATTCCTTCCAAAAAGCAGACGTGAATTTTACGTCTCTATCTGAAATTAATATTTTATGAATACCATGCAGTCTAAAAAAAATTTTCATAAATATTTCAACAATGTTTATATCTTTAAAAGTAGACTTTACTAGAATAAAGTGTGTAGAATTACTGAGTTTATCGATTACAACCATGATAGAGTCATTCTGGTTTTGAGTTTTGGGCAAACCTATAATAAAGTCCAACGATATGGTCTCCCATTTCCATTCTGGTACTAGTAATGGTTGTAATAGGCCGGCTAGATCTCGGTGTTTGACCTTTACCTATTGACAGTCTTGGCACCTAGCCAAGTATTTTGTTGTTTCGCCCTTCATATTAGGCCAATAGAAAAATTTCCTGAGTGTTGTTATTGTTTTCTGGTATCCTGGATGACTAGAATATGGTTTCTTATGCACTTCGTCAAGAACTGTTATCTTTAACTTTGCTGAATCGAGTATGTAAAGTATGTTTTTAAAAAGTAGTAACCCATGTTTATCGATACTCAGGTCTCGTTCATGTGAGTTTTTTGTAGTGTCATGTAATTATGCCACTAACTTCGTGTAATTTTCTTCATTAATACTTGTCGTCCTTATTCTTTGTTCCAGATCCCTTTCTTCCCTACTGACGTTTATCTCTAATACCCCGTGGACTCTTCTGCTTAAAGAATCTACTACCTTATCTTCCTTACCTTTGATATGTCTTACCTCAAAGTAGAACTCGCTCAAAAAGGATAGCCACCTTGCTTTCCTTGTGTTCATATCTGGTTGGTTGAACAGGTATTTCACCCCCCTCTTATCTGTCAATAGTAGAAACTTTCTGCCCATTATGTAGTGTTGCCGCATTTTTAAGGCATGTATTACTGCTGCCAATTCTAAATCGTGAGTGACGTAGTTTCTCTCATGTTCCTTTAACTTCTGGGACTCATAGAAAATAACATGTCCTTCTTGAGTTAGGACACCAACTAGTCCTTCTTTACTCGCGTCAACATAGACCGTGAAGTCTTTATCTAGGTCTGCTACCTTTAGAATGGGTGTGGTCGTTAATAATTCCTTCAACTTATTAAAACTATCTTGGCACTTTTGTGACCAGTTAAACTTGGTCCCTTTCTTTTGTAATGATGTGATGGGGTAGGGTATTTTGGAAAACCCATCTATAAATTTGCGATAATATCTGGTGATTCCCATGAATGACCGGATGTCCGCTACATCCTTCGGTACCGGCCATTCCATAATGGCTCTTACTTTCTCAGGGTCGACTGCAATGCCTTACACAAAAATGACATGTCCTAGGTATTGTATCTTCTTGTCATAAAAGTCACACTTATTAAATTTAGCATACAGTTGGTGTTTCCTCAAATTTTAAAGGATGATTCTTAAGTGTTCTTCATGGTCTTCTTTTGTTTTTGAATATACCAGTATATCGTCAATAAACACCAGCACAAATTTGTCCAAGTATTGACTAAAAATACTATTTATTAAGCACATGAATGTGGCTGGCATGTTAGTGAGTCCGAAAGGTATGACCACAAATTCGTAATGTCCATATCTTGTTCGAAAATATGTCTTGCTTATGTCCTCATATTTTATCCTAACTTGATGATATCCAGATCGTAAATGCAACTTCAAAAAGATCTTTGCCCCACCTACTTGATCGAACAGATCGTTTTTCCTAGGTGAAGGGTACTTGTTTTTAATAGTCACTTTGTTCAATTGTCTATAATCGATACATAGTCTTAGAGTACTGTCTTTCTTCTTAACAAAGAGGATGGGTGCTCCCCAAGGTTAAACACGCAGTCTGATATACTCTTTGTCCAATAACTCATGTAGTTGGATTTTCAATTCCGTCAATTTTGGTATACTCATTCGGTAAGGTGCTTTCGAGATAGGGGATTAACCAAGTAGTAGGTCTATGGAGAAGTCTATTTCTCTTCTAGGGGGTAATTCAGGTATTTCATCAACGAACATGTCTCTAAAATCGTGTAAAACAATAGAGTCTTCCAAGTTAGGTTTTTATTTCTTTTCTAACAGGTTTGTTACTTGGATGGCATAAACTTGACATCCCTTTCTCATGCATTTCTTGAATTGCATCGTGGAAACTTGTCTAACTGATACAGGTTTTGGTACACCTTTCTATGTTCTAGTAGTGTCATAATCATCTTTATAGTTAAGTGTCTTTGTATAACAATCGAGTACTGCCTTGTGCTTTTCCAACCAATCCATTCTGATAATCATATCATAAGATCCTAGGGGTAGGATGTTCATGTTTTCCCTTATGTTTTGACCATCTAATATGAACTTAAAATCAGAAATAAATTCAACTACTTTCCTTTTAGTTCCAGTAGCTAGTTGTACCAGCCATGATTTTGCATGCTTTAGTTTCTTAAGTTTATTTGACTCTACTATAACAAGATTAATATAACTTAACGTAGCTCCAGGGTCAATTCAAACAAAAATTCGAGTGTCATTGATTTTACCTTCGATTTCTACCACAGAGGACTAGTGGTGAGCTTGCCGACCATCTATGGTTGAATTTATCCGATGCAAGATTCTGCCCACACCATCCACCGTCGAGGCTTCCTCCAAGTTATGAGCAACAGTTCGGTTTGCTGAAATTAAACATGGATCATTCCTTCTTAGGTGAGGTTCGCCACATTCCCATCACTTTAACGGTTCGCGGGGGCTGTCCCCAAACTTCTTCATTCCCAGATTTACCGATTTACCACTACCTTGCGTATTCGGATGGTTGGAGTGAAAATCCTTTCTTGCAAAGATTTTTTCTGCATTTCGGTAAGGAGCTAGTTGGTATCCCTTCCTCCACTGGTTCATTCGATCTTGTTTCTTATCCTTGCAGGCTTTGGGAAACTCCGTCCGTTGTTTATACTAGTCGTAGCACATTCATTCTTTCCTGACTACTTCACTCAAGGATTTGGGGTTGTCAAACTCAATTCTGTCCCTGTAGGATTGTGGTAAACAACTTAAGAATCGCTGGATTTTCACCTTATCCTCTCGTATGTAAGGTACGAACCTTAGTAATTCCAGGAATTTATTTATAAGGTCTTCCACTGTCATCTTTCCAAGTCTTAACTCGTAAAATTATTTCATTTTTCTTTCATAGTAGCTTTCATATAGGTATTTTTTTTTGAAATATTTCTTGAAGTCAGACCATTCCATCTATTTTTCTTTTAATCCCTTTACGAATTTCAGATCTTTCCACCAGATGTCGGCCTCTCCTTTTAGGTTGTAAATGGCCATTCTGACTTTCATATTGCTGGAATAATTGTATATTTGGAAATAGTTTTTGATATCTAATAACCATGCCTCAACTTACTCACCTATTCTGTATTCCCCGTCAAATGTAGTAGGTTTAATCTTCTTGAATTCCCCTTCAAGATGATCTACTTGTTTCCTTTTTCTTTCTGGTTTTTCTTTATCTTTAGCTGAAGGGGTACCCTCAGATGAGCTGTCCTCTTTTTCTGCTTCAGGACCAGAGTTCTTGGAGGCCCTCCTGTTGAACTCTTCTTCATGATTATCATCCTTTGGGATTTTATTGGTTACTATGATGCACAACAGGACCTCATTTATCTTCTGCTGCTTGTGCTGTGCTTTCTTCAGTTTCTCATTGTTTGGTTTCAAAACCTGCAGTTCAACAATAAGATTCCTCATTGTTTCCAGTACTTCCATAGGTGATATTACGTCACTATTATGTCTTGGATATCCTGGAGGTCCTTGCTCTGGATCCCCTTCCATTTTGATTTCTACATCATCATGAGCTGCCATAATTCACACAAAACAGAAAGGGTTTTCTGTTTATAACAAAAAGGTTTATTAGTTTTTCTTAAATCAAACATATATAAAAAAATTACAGTGGCCCTGTTCAGGTCCAGTGTTGTAACATTTTCTCTGATACCATATGTAATGTACCCCAATTTTGGCATAAAAAAAAATTTCTATGGGACATTAACCTCCAATTTCGTCTAAAAGATTCGTAAAAAGTAAGGGATAGGTAAAGTTCACTCTGATCATATATTTATATTCTGCTGGTCATGTGAGAACAATCCTACACCAAACTAACTTAAAAACTTTATATAAGGGGCTCTCCAAAAGTTCTAGCACCTTTCTGCAACACGTATAATTTCCCCTTTTACATATAGATATTAAACTCATAATCTTACATCCATCTATATAGAAATGTACAAATAGGATTGGAGTCCTAGTTTTCTTTTTTTTAATATCTGACGCTTCATGCTTGCATGCAAGTCTATGTAATTGACCTTGTAATAATGGAACACCTACCAAAATGAATGTAGCATCGGATGTTCTACCCTTAGTATAAAATACATAACATATCATATGATGTAGAAGCATCGTGCAAAGCCAAAGCATGCGACTAAGCCAAAGAAATAGCTGGACGTGCCAAGGAAGAAAAAGAACATGTTTTCATAAGAACCGTTTTGAATTTTGAACTTAAAATGCATTAATGTAATAGTTAGGAAGAAGGCGTACTTTGCATTTATATCTTGTAGGTTGTAAACAGATCTTGAGCGATTTCTCTCATCTGTAGAATATTAAGGCATTTAAGTCTGTTAAATGTAAGAGTAGGTAGATATGAATGTTAGATTAAACAGTTATAGAACATAGGAGGGAAAATGGATATAGACACCCTCACTCTTGTATTATTGTATCATTAGAATAGCACAAAAGAAGAGAGCTGTAGCAGAGAGTTGAAAGGAAAAACCCCATGTACAAGAGCTTTGAATTCATATATGAAGCTCTGAATCAGATTTCATGGTGTTATGATGTTTTCTGTTTATACATGGTGAATGGTATTCTTATGTTTGTTTATTCTCTCTGTTATGCATTCATTTTAATACTGTGTGTATGTATGATTTCATATTGAATGTTTGAAGTCTGAGAGAAAAGAGAGAATCAGTTTCAATTGTTTCTCTTCCTGAGTGAGAGAAGTTTCTGCAAGGATTGCATTGAAATGTCCGCAAGGTGTGTGTTGACAAGGGTTCTGATTTTTATCTCAGAAAGCTCAGGAGAGATACTGTTGTTCTCATTCCAACAGAAGTGCAGGTGGAGCACAGAATTTGTGCAAGGTGTGCACAGGCTAGTTGAGGCCTTAAACTTATCAACTAAGGTTGAAAGGTAAAGGACTGTTGTTGCAGAGGGTGCACAGAGTTGAAGAATCAAATAGTTAGAAGTATTTGAAAGATTGTCGCAAGTAGTGCATGTAGGAGTCCTTTTGAGACTCAAGTTTGCAAGTGAAATCTCAGGAGGGTTAGTGTCTTTGAAGTGTTAAAAGGGAGACAGAGTGAAGTTGCTTTGTAGAAGCCAAGTTCAGATGAGGAACACTGGTTCAATTCAAAGAAGTCTTCAAGGAAGGAACGAGCGATTGAAATTTTCTATGGAGAACTCGCGAAGTCGCGAGGACCATAGGATCCAGAGATACTGCAAGGTGGATAGGGGAGGATAACCCATCACTTTGGTATCAGGAATCAAAATGGACCTTTGATCGTGATCTATTTTGAGCCATCAGATCATTTCAGGGATTCAGAGTTTGTAAGTCTGGAGTGTAAGCTGATATCCTTGGTCACTCTAACTCCTGAATCACGAAAAGGAATGTTAAGTGAAGAATTTCAGGATTTCAATAATTTGGGATTCGGGATACCAGAAATCCTGATGACAAGGAGCCAGGGGCCTTCGCATTGAAAAACCCCGGAGTTGCGAAATGCGAAATATTTTGAATTGGCATTTCGACATTTCAGTGTTTCAGGGTTCGGAAATTTGGGGATTGTGGTGATATTGGTTTGGAATCGAGAGTCTTGAACTCCCGGTACTCGGAAGTCCAAAACCCCTAGTAAGTGAAAATTCCATTGGGAAGCCAACCTTTGCTAAACACATTGGGATTCAACATTTTGGTGATTTAGAAGACAAGGGATTGGGGTTCCTTACTCTGGAATTCCCAAAGTCGTGAAACGCGATACAGGCATGGAGGAGGATGCAGTCAGTCATTTCAGGTTTCGGCATTTCGATTTTCGGTGGGTTGAAGAGCCAGAAACTCGACAACAGAAACTGCGATATCGCGAAACCTGAAAGCCCGAATTAGGAAGGGAACGACTTTATTGTGGTCAAGGAGACTTTGGTGATTCCTTGTGTTTGATTACGTGGGAACATTCATAAGGACCTATGGATACACTATTGTGTGTGTGTGTGTGATTCCTTGTGTATGAATCGAAGAGTCAATCAAACTCAAGTGGGCAGATTTAGAACGATCCTAAGTGGATCTCATCCTAAGGGCTGGAGGTCTGCGTCAAAGTGGTATCAGATCCTGACTCTATTTGTATATTGTAGATGGAGAAAGCAGGAGGAAGAAGAGTACTCTGATACGCATCAAGTGGTATCAGAGCACAGAAAAAAAAAAGTTATTTTCTTTCAGTAGAGGAGAAAAATAGGAACATTTTATAGCCATGCCGCCAAGAAGAAGAGACAGGGCAATGCCTGATCCAGCAGAGGAAAGAGAAATACGTGAACTACATGCCAGGCTTGATGCCATGGAGACAACACAGAGGTGCACAATTGACACTGGGGATATCAGCGAGGTTGAAAGTGAAAATGAAGCTGGAAATGAAGGAGAAGAAGTAGCAGTCAAAGATGTTGTGGATGAACGCCTATTCAGGGTTGTTGCAAGGATAGGTGATAGAGAAAAAATGGACATTCCAGTGTATGAGGGAAACCTGGATGTTGAAGAGCTTCTAGACTGGATTAGAACTCTAGATAAATACTTTGACTATGAGGATGTCGAGGAAGACAAGAAGGTCAAACATGCCATTACTAGACTTAAAGGGCATGCAACACTATGGTGGGATGAATTGCAACAGATGCTACAAAGGCAAGCATAAAATCAAAAGCTGGGATAGAACGGTTGCGAAGATGAAAGCCAAATTCATACCCAAGGATTATCAAATCACTCTATTTCAAAGGATGCAGAATTTAAGACAGAAGTTGATGTCAGTGAAAGAATACACTGAAGAATTATACAAGATAAACATCAGAGCAGGTCATTGGGAAAGCGATGATGAAAAGGTTGCCAGGTACATGAATGGTCTGTGATATGACATTCAAGATGAGATGAGAATGATGACCCTTCAGAATGTAGAAGATGCTTATAAGATGGCTCTGAAAGCTAAAGAGAAGCTGAGACAAAATCAAGGTCAAAGAGGCTGAGGTAGAAGTCAAGCCAGAGGCAAAAAAAATGCCCAAGACAGAACTCAGAAATCTAAAGAAGAGGTGAAGAAACCTCAAACTCAAATTGAGAAAGGAGGAAGCTCACAGAGAGGGTAGTGTGCTGATAGAAATACTTTTCTTCAAGCTGGAGGAAGAGGAAGAGGCCGAGGAGGTGAAGTAAAATGATTTGTCCATGGAAATATCAGACATAAATCCTATGAGTGTCCAAATAAGAAGAAAGATGGTGGTGAAATTCACATTGCCGAAGCACAAGGACATAATGTTGAGGTAGAAGATGCTGAGGGTGGAAGATCCTTAATGATGAGGAAAGTTCTCTTAACGCCAGAAAAGGAGGCAGAGAACCCAGCCCAAAGGAACAATCTATTTGAGATTGCTTGCAAAACAAAAGATGAGGTATGCAAAGTCATCGTGGACAATGGTAGCATAGAAAATATCGTTTCTACAGAGATGATAGAAAAGATGGAGCTGGAGACTATCGTACATCCAAGCCCATACAGAGTTTTGTGGCTACAAAAAGGACATCAGGTAAATGTCACTAAACAATGTTTAGTTGAATTTAAAATAGCGGGATATAAGGATGAAATATTATGTGATTTCATTCCCATGGATGTGTGTCATCTATTGTTGGGAAAACTGTGGCAATATGACAGGAATGTGATTCATGATGGGAGAAAGAACACGTACACCTTGGAGAAAAATGGGAGAACACACATGTTGCTATCGATTAAGGACAAAGAAGTGAAACCATAGGTGAGCAACATTGTACTTATCATGATTGTGAATGAACTTCTTAAAGAGGTTAAGAAGAAGGAAGACACACAATTTATTTTGGTCAGGAAGCCTAGAATTTTTTTGACCAGTACAAGAGTGGATGATTTACCAGAGGAAATCTAGAAGCTGTTGGAAGAGTTCGTTGATATAGTAGTGGATGAAATACCTTGTTCGTTGCCACCAATCAGGAGTATAAGCCATCACATTGATCTTATACATGGAGCCAGTTTACCAAACAAAGCAGTGTATAGATTGACGCCGCAGGAAGATGAAGAAGTTAAGAGACAAGTCCAGGACTTAATGGACAAAGGATTGATTATAGAGAGCTTGAGTCCATGTGTTGTTCCGACAGTGCTCATACCAAAGAAATATGGAGGTTGGAGAATGTGTATATACTCAAGGGAAATCAATAAGATTACCATCAGATACAAATTTCCATTACCAAGGATGGACGATTTGATGGATTGCTTGAGTGGAGGAAGATTTTTTTCAAAAATTGATTTGAAAAGAGGATATCATCAGATTCGCATGAGAGAAGGTGATGAATGGAAGACAACATTCAAGACGAATGAGGGGTTGTATGAATGGCTTGTCATGCCATTTGGTTTAATGAATGCACCCAGTACTTTCATGAGATTGATGAACGAAGTCCTGAAGGATTTCATAGGGAAATTCATCATTGTATATCTTGACGATATATTAATTTTCAGCAAGACATAAGTAGAGCACTTAAAGCATTTAGCCGCAGTGATGAAGAGATTACAGCAAGAGAAATTGCTGATTAATATGAAGAAATCATCATTTATAAGGACATAACTCATTTATTTGGGTTTTGTTATCTCTGCAAATGAGCTGAAGATGGACCTGGAAAAGGTGGATGCAATTAAGAATTGGCCATCACTGAAAAGTGTATTTTAAGTTCGAAGATTCCATGGTTTGGCTAGCTTCTATAGGAAATTCATATGAAACTTCAGTGGAATTAGCGAACCAATGATGGATATGGTGAAGAAAAGACACAAATCTTTTCACTGGACATAATAAGTAGAGAAGAGCTTCAATCTGCTGAAGAAGAAGATCACAGAGAAACCAATTATGGTTTTGCCGGATTTTAGCAAGACATTCCAGGTCAAGTGTGACGTGAGTGGATTTGCAATTGGAGCAGTCTTGAGCCAAGATGACAGAACGATCACATACTTTAGTGAAAAACTGGATGAAGCGAAGGTTAAGTACTCCACATATGATAAAAAATTCTATGCGGTCATACAAGCGCTGAAGAAATGGAGACATTATTTGGTTCCCAAGAAGTTTTTTTTGTACAGTGATAGTCATGCTTTACAATTCGTGACTCAATAGGAGAGGTTGAACCTAAAACATGCTAAATGGGTTGAATTCATGCGGAATTTTACTTTTGCGATTAAGCATATTTTTAGAACTGCTAACAAAGTTGTTGATGATTTGAGAAGGAAATGTTTGCTTATGCAGGAATTCAAATTCAAAACTTTGGGTTTTGATAACCTCAAAGAGATGTACAGGGATGATCCAGATTTTAAGGAAGCATATGAGGTGTCTGAGAATCTAGTTCTCAGGGAAAGAAACCAATGGACCGAATATATGATCCAAGATGGATTGTTATTCAGGGGCAATCATTTATTTATTCCAAAATGCTCCATGAGGGAGAACCTGCTGAAGGAAAAACACAGTGGAGGATTGGTTGGACACTTCGATCATGATAAGACGTTCTCAAAGTTGAATGGCTCATATTTTTGGCCAGGGATGAGGACAGATGTTAAGAAATTTGTTGACAGATGCAGGATTTGTTAGCACACAAAAGGGAAAAGGCAGAACACAGGGTTATACCAACCATTACCCATACTAGAAAGGTTGTGGGACGCATTGAGCATGGATTTCATATTGGTACTGCCAAGAATGCAAAGAGGCTATGATTCGATCTTTGTGGTAGTCGAAAGATTTTCAAAGATGGGACATTTCATACCATGCCAGAAAACCAACGACGCAACTCATATTGCAAACCTGGTTTTCAATGAAGTTGTTAGACTTCATGACTTGCCAAAGAGTATCGTTTCTGATCGAGATACAAAATTCGTTGGACAATTCTGGAGGACTTTATGGAAAAAGATGGGGACAAGTTTGTCTTTTAGCTCAACATATCATCCTCAGATGGATGCGTAGACAGAAGTTGTGAACAAGAACTTGGGGGATTTGCTGAGGAGCTTAGTGACTGAACACTATAGTTAATGAGATCACATTCTGCCACAAGCGGAATTTGCTTACAATGATTCACTTAATAGAAGCATAGGGCAGAGTCCATTCCAAATTGTATATGGAATGCAGCCTAGGGGATTTTCTGAATTGAAAGATTCAGAACAAGTTGAATTCAGGAGTTCTAGTGTAGAGGACTTTGCAGAGGGAATGAAGGAGCTTCACAATGGAGTCAAAGAGAGATTGCAGAATTCAAATCAAGAATACAAGCGTAGAGCAGATCAACACAGGTGAGAACTTCAATTTGAAGTTGGTGATCTGGTTCTTGCACATCTGAGGAAGGAAAGGTTCCCAAGGGAAACATATAACAAACTGAAGATGAAAAAGATTGGACCATGCAAGGTCGTGAAGAAATTTGGGACAAACGCATATGAGATTGAATTACCTGATGGGATCAAAATTTCACCGATATTCAATGTTGCAGATTTGTACCCTTATAGAGCTGAAGAAGCAGGAGCAGAGGATGAACAGACAGAAGTTCAATGGACAAAACAAATTCTTGTAGCTAAAAATCCGTATATGGAAAGCATAATTGACAAGAGGATTAACAAAAAGACCAGGAGGAAGGAGTATTTTAAATACTTGGTCAAATGGAAGGGACATCCAGTTAAAGATGCCAGTTGGGAAGATGAAGTAGAAATTCGGAAGCATGGATAGACCATGCAAGAGCTCATGAACAGGAGTTCATAAAAATTTTCAAGCGAGGGAGTATGATGCAGGAGCATTGTGCAAAGCCAAAGCACATGAATAAGACAAATAAATAGTTAGATGTGCGGAGGAAGAAAAAGAGCATGTTTTCACAAGAACCGTTTTGAATTTTGAACTTAAAAGGCATTAACGTAATAGTTAGGAAGAAGGCGTACTTTGCATTTATATCTTGGAGGTTGTAAACAGATCTTGAGTGATTTCTCTCATCTGTAGAATATTAAGGCATTTAAGTCTATTAAATGTAAGAGTAGGTAGATATGAATGTTAGATTAGACAATTATAGAACATAGGAGGGAAAATAGATATAGACACCCTCACTCTTGTATTATTGTATCATTAGCATAACACAAAAGAAGAGAGTTGTAGCAGAGAGTTGAAAGGAAAAACCCCATGTACAGGAGCTTTGAATTAATATATGAAGCTATGAATCAGATTTCATGGTGTTATGATGTTTTATGTTTATACATGGTGAATGGTATGCTTATGGTTGTATATTCTCTCTGTTATGGATTTGTTTTAATATTGTGTGTATGTATGATTTCATATTGAATGTTTGAAGTCTGAGAGAAGAGAGAGAATGAGTTTCAATTGTTTCTCTTCATGAGTGAGAGAAGTTCCTGCAAGAAGTGCAGTGAAATGTCCGCAAGGTGTGCGTTGACAAGAGTTCTGACTTTTATCTCAGAAAGATCAGGAGAGATACCATTGTTCTCATTCTAGCAGAAGTACAGGTGGAGCACAGAAGCTGTGCAAGGTGTGTGCAGGCTAGTCAAGGCCTTAAACTTATCAACTAAGGTTGAAAGGTAAAGGACTACTGTTGTAGAGGGTGCACAGAGTGAAAGAATCAAATACTTAGAATCATTTGAAAGATTGTCGCAAGGAGTGTGTGCAGGAGTCCTTTTGAGACTCAAGTTTGCAAGTGAAAGCTTAGGAGGGATAGTGTCTTTGAAGTGTTAAAAGGGAGACGAAGCGAAGCCACTTTGTAGAAGCCAAGTTCAGACAAGGAACACTGGTTCAATTCGCAGAACTTTTCAAGGAAGGAACGAGTGGTTGAAATTATCTGTGGAGAAATCACAAAGTTGCGAGGACCGTAGGATCCAGAGATGCTGAAAGGTCGATAGGGGAGGACAACCCATCACTTTGGTATGAGGAATCAATGTGGATCGTTGATCGTGATATGTTTTGAGCCATCAGATCATTTCAGGGATTCAGAGTTTGTAATTCTGGAGTGTAAGCCAAAATCCTTGGTCACTCTAACTCCCGAATCGCAAAAAGGATTGTTAAATGAAGAATTTCAGGATTTTGGTAATTCAGGATTCGGGATACCGGAAATTCTGATGACAAGGAGCCATGGGAATTTGCATTGAAAAACCCTGAAGTTGCGAAACGCAAAATATTGTGAAGTGGTGTTTCGACATTTCAGTGTTTTGAGGTTCAGAAATTCAGGGATTGTGGTGACAGTGATTTGGAATTGAGAGTCTCAAACTCCCAGTACCCGTAAGTACGAAACCCCGATGAAGTGAAAATTCCATTGGGAAGCCAACCTTTGTTGAACACATCGAGATTCAGCATTTCGGTGCTTTAGAAGACAAGGGATCGGGGTTCCTTACTCTGGAATTCCCGAAGTCGTGAAACGCGATACATGCATGGAGGAGGGCATGGTCAGTCGTTTCGGGTTTCGACATTTTGGGTTTCGGTGGGTTGAAGAGACGAAAACTCGACAACGGAAATTGCGATATCGTGAAACTTGAAAGCCCGAATTAGGAAGGGCGCGACTTTATTGTGGTCAAGGAGACTTGGGTGATGACTTGTGTTTGATTATGTGGGCACACTCATAAGGACCCGTGGATACACTATTGTGTGTGTGATTCCCTGTGTAGGAATCGAAGAGTCAATCAGACTCAGGTGGGCAGATTTAGAACGATCCTAAGGGGATCTCGGCCCAAGGGCTGGAGGTCTGTGTCATCATACCATTTGACCATGTTCGAGTCATTTAAATGGATTTCACTGTGAATTCCTTCGTAATTACATTTCTTCTAGTCACTATGCTAAAACGGGTTTAGGTAAGGAAAAATCCCATGTGAAAGTCTTGTTCAACTAAGTCTTAACTCAACTTTATCTTATCAAAACAAAACGACCATGGTAGTTTAATTGGGACGAAGCAGTTTGTACCTAACTAGTCATGACTAGTTGTCTCTCGACATGACTATCATTAATTTCACAATATTGTTATTAAGGTAGGAGGCGTACTTGTCAGAGGAAGGTAAGGTTCTGCACCCGTGATTAATGGGGAGGTTCTGTCCTGCACATTCCGATGGCCCTTTCACTTGACCCCTCCTCTAATCCCACCGTGCCAACTCTTCCCTAGCACATGGCTCCACCAGTCCTATAACTTCAACATTTACTTTGTGCAGTGTGAAGTTTTCCCCTTAGGGTTAGGGGAGTTTATTCCATGTCGTTGCGAACTTCGAAAGGCTCTGTGTATTGTTTCTCTGTTCAACGAATTTTTCCCTGGTCTGAAATACTTTGTATGTTTCTTTCTCAACATGGGAGGCTATCACATTGGAGATCATTATTCATCGGAACAACCAGCGTTAACTGTCTTCCTGGTAAGTTTTCGAGGCTCTTATTTTTAAGTAGGAGAGAGGAGTCTGCTGCAGTGAAAGTCTTTCTTCATTCTGTAACTCTTGTTAATCGATATTACTAGGAAATTCTTCGAGGTTATTCCCGCTTCTATTAAAAGTTCAGAAGTTATTTGGTTCTTGTTTAATACTTCCGAGGTCTCGGCGCTCCATCTCCTTGCTCCATTTTCAGATGGTTTTATCAGTTTAGTCTCTTGGGAAGAAGGAAACTTGTGGTTTCCTTATGTCTTAATACTGATGTTCTTGATTTCTCTTACCCTGTGGTTGCACGTCGAGGTCCAGTATTGAAAGGATAGAAGTTTTGTTAGATTTGATTGTAACTCTATGTGCAACTCCCTATATCACTTCTTGTTCTTTCTCTTCGTGAAGGGGCAAGTCCACCCGTCAGTTCTCTTACTCCGACTCTTAACTGGTCCTTACACCAGGAAGTTTCTTTAAGGATAAGGCATTCTTGTTTGGGTATAAAATAACGAAATCTGCTTAAAGTGCTGTCGTATAATCCATAGGAAATTCCCTACAGTATATGACACTTTGAGTTGATAGTTCTGTTTTTAAAAAGACTATTTAATTTCGCTGAATGATATTCAAGTCGTAATTTTCTTATGTTAAGAATACTACAAATGCAATGCAACCTCTCAGGTCTGGTTATGAAATCTTTGTATTGACTGATGTACTGTCATTACTTCTGCATTTCAAATTCTAGAAGGTTTAAATTCAACAGTTAGGTATAGTATCAATTCAGTGTGTAGGATTTATAGTGGTACTTCGTACATCATGACTTATGCCATCTATAAGTTAAAGAAGACTACCCTTGTAGACTATTTCAAATTATTTAGATTTGTTGACTGTTGTAGAAAAAATGTTTTCCATTGGTTAGTTTTATTATTTTTACAATTGGCTATAATTCACTAATGATGGGCCATGTTTTATGTGAGGGTACCCATCAGGGAGTTACTGCACCAATCTCCTTTAGCCCAAAAATCCATCCAGTCAGCAAGCGGTGGGGATGAATATGACCCTGCCTGCCAAAAGATAAGTGTCTCTCTGGATTATTCTATTTGTTTAACAAAACATCAATCCTTTTAATGTTTCGTTATCTTTCATTCATTTACATATTGCTAATAATTATAGGGTATACTTTTGCAGGGCTTCAGTCTGCGCAAGTTTCAGATAACTACCCCTATTCTTGGCACAAAGGGTATTCGGGTTCCAAGCCCATCTCCTCTCAATTTTAACTCTACAGGTGCTAGTAAAATGGTGCTCGTGTCTCCATACAATTTTCCTTTTTCAATTAGTTCCGTTCCACCCTCAATATTGTTAGGATGAAATGTAACCCCTCTTGCATAAAGTTTCGTGTTCGATTTGAGTTTGGTCAAACTATGTAATAATTTTCTTGTTATTGAGCTATAGTCCCTGTCGAATGTACTCGGATGATATGGTAAATCATAGTGAGTTTCTCTCTTGATTATCGAGTACCAATTACTGTTAAAAAGAAATATTACATCCAAGGCATTTCGACTTATGTGTCCTCAACTTGACTATTCCGGGACTAATGTATTTACCATAAATTAGCTATGGTAATAGAGTTGTTGGTACTCCTTTATTTTTTTTGTATTCGATTTATAGTAATAAGAAATGAGTTGTTGCTGTGCCTAAGGCTAGGAAAATACAACTCGTATCGTACCTATGAATTCATTAAAATTCCATCTTCTCTATTTCAGAATAAATTTATTGGTCTCCTACATCCAACATTTCATTTATATAACTGTATTTACATATCTTCCTGAATAGTTTGTCATTTACATAATATACGAACATATCTAATATTTATACATTCTGTTGTAGGTATGCAACCTCTGTTTTCTTCTGTAACGTCTACAAAGATCGCCAACATTATTTAGACCTATATCTTTTATATGAATATAATTATACTTTGAAATAGATAGTGATTCACACTAGTTTTAATTCAATTCTATGCGGAAAATGAAGGTCTTGAACAAGTAATTATGAACCTAAGATTTACTTGCAGAAATATAAACTTAGTTCCAAAGGAATTTATACATAGGCGGTCTTGAAAAAGGAATTTTGATGCTTTGGTAGTTTATCCTATAGTTACTTTCGTATAGTAAAAATCTAGTTTAAAGAAATGATTGTTTTCCATAATCTAACCATGGATAATCTTTTCAATCTGTCACAATCTTTAAAAGGTAAGATCTAGAATTCATTCAGAATTTAATACAACCATAAGAGTCACTCAGAATTAGATTTGTAGGGCATTCTGTTAGTATCTATGCTTTATACACCCGAATAGATTTCACCCAGGTTATTATATCAACTCAGAATTAATAGTTGCACTACATCAGTGATTTAATCATTCAACAAAGATGGAAAATATTCAAATTTAGAATTAACAAATGCATTACATCAGATATATAAGTATTCAAAGAAAAATAATTTATCATATCTGAACCACTTGTGGAAAGACAAAGGGAACAACCACGTTCCTCCCAACCGTAGAATAGGGCAACCAAATCACTTGTCATGTTCACCCCCTAGCCTGACCATGAATCCATGAGGGTTAACTTGGAACTCCTCCTCAACAACGTTGTTCAATTTCATAACACTTCTTGTTCTTGCCTCACACTCAGCAGGGAGTGTTCATAACAATAAGAGATAATTCCTTTCCCAACATACTTGGCAGCGTCCTACCTCCTCTCATATTCTATATATCCCAAAATCATTTTTTCCTAGGTATTTTCCCTCCCTTGGGAATTTTCGCAGCTTTCCAAATCCCTGATTTTAAGGGGCTACCAATGGCCAAATCCTTGATTGGCCACTTGTAAAAATCAGCCTAGAGGTATTTCCAACATGTTCCCCTCTCATGGAGTCATGGTCAGCTAAATTTAACATGGTTGTTCCATTTGTCCTCCTGCAATAAATAAAACAATATTCTGTTTACATACAAGTGTCATAGTCAAATAGTTATTTGGGTCAGATCAGGTCTCTGCCCAATAGTCATAATAATTAATTACAATTTTTCAAATTCGAAATTTGGAATTGCCATAAATGGAAAAAAATTTCCAAATTCGAATTTACAAAAAATGGAATAGTTTTTATAATAAATTTTGACTTTCGAAAATATTTTTTTTTTTGGGATGTCACATCTGTTCCCCCTTCAATAAAACACTGTCCTCAGTGTTCGTTCATTTCTTGGAATAGTATTGGATGAGATTTCCGTAAATCTCCATCCAATTCCCAAGTGGCCTCCTCAAGACTAAAGTGCTTCCATTGCACATTTACCTGAGCGACGAATCTGTTCCAAAGTGCTATTTTTCTCTGATCTAGAATACGCAGGGGTTCCTCCTGGAACTTGCCTTCTGGTTCCACCTGCACCAAGTTCCAATCAGTCATATGAGTAGAGTCATGAACATATTTTTTCAATAAAGAAACATGAAATACATTATGAATTTTTAGATTAGCTGGAAGTGCAAGTTGGTATGCCACGGGTCCAATTCGAGGTAGTATCTCGAAGGGCCCACAAAACCTGGGTGCGATCTTGGCATAGTTTCCGAGTTTTAGTTAACTTTTCCTGACTTTGACTTTTAAGTATACATGATCCCCCACTTGAAATTCCAAGTGTCTTCTTTTTTGGTCTGCATAACTCTTCTGCCTGTCGTGTGCCTGTTTTAAGTTTCGTTGTACCTTTTTTATCGTATTCTCCATTTCTTGGAGCATCTTTGGTCCAACCATAAGTCTTTCAGCTGGGTTTTCTCAGCTAATTGGAGTCGTACACTTCCTTCCATACAGTACTTCATAGGGTCTTAGCTTAGCCGAAGCTTGGTACCCATTGCTATATGCAAATTCTACCAGGTGTAGATAGTCTTCCTATTTGCTCAGTTTTCTTCTTACGTACATGCAGAGCATATCTTCTACGATTTGGTTTGTACTTTCGGTTTTTCCATCCATTTGTGGATGATAGCTTGTACTGAAATTTAGTTTGGTATTTATCCCTGCAAACAATTCCTTCCAAAAAGCGGATGTGAATTTTACATCTCTATCTGAAATTAATATTTTAGGTATTGTTATCACCCTATAAGTTATAGTATTAACTGGTGACTGGAATATTATCTCTCTCTAGTGTTTTTGTTGACAAATGATTTTTCATTCTGCAAATAATTTGAAAAAGAAAAAGAAAAAGAAAATAAAGAAAAGAAAAAAGAAAAAGATAGAAAAAGAAAAGAGGCCATAAAAGAATTTCAATAAATCCCCATGCAATAATAGTAACTTGGTCCATACCTTTCAAGCATGGCCAAGTTCTTTTTTAAATTGATGTTGATAAGGTTAGTGAATAAGCTTGGCTAAACCGTTCAATCTTAGCCAAAGTATCTAGGTTAAATTAGTGAATAAATCTGGCCATACTGTCTAATCTTGGTCAGATAGCCCCAGGGTAGAGTAAGTTCTTAGCCCAATAGTCTAATATGGGTTAATTGTCATAGGAAGCTAGGTTAGAATATAGTATAATTGCTTTACTTCAATAAAACCAGCTGGATGATCAATGTTGCACCATGTTTCAGATTCTTAAAATGTTGTTTGTCTAGCCCCGTGGTGGTGTATACATGAAACGCCTTGGGAAAAAACCCGCGAAATGCACTTATCCTAAGTTCTCCGGTGCATGTATTCTCCACGCCCTCACTTATGCTCTGCTCATATATCAATGGTACAGATAATTACACCCAGATCTACGGTGGTCAGATTTTTCCGGAGGCCCCTGACTATTCTATCTTTAATGGAAGGGGGGGGGTCCGGAATCGTTGATAATAAACGCGCACATCTGGACGGCCCAAGTTTAAGCGCACGAATCTACAATCTATATTGGATTTTGGACCCCCCCGTCCGTTCTGCCTTTAATGGAGGGGGGGGGGTCCAGAATGTGTGATAAAGGACACGCAAGTTGAAGTTGGAGAAGATATCGTCCTTTGCCAAGGACAACAAGATCAAGACTTTGGAGGAATTTGTCCTTAAGATCGGGTACGATCCCTCGAATGTGAAAGCAGCCGAGGATATGATTAAAAGGAAGAATGTCGACATAGCCTCCTTAAGAAAACAATTGAAACTCCCACCAATAGAGGATTCACAGGCGAAGGAAATAGCAGAGATGGATGGAGAAAAAGATGAAATGCTCAAACTAATCATGGAGCAGAATGCACAACTAAATGAAATGGAAGCTGAGATAGAGAAGATAGTAAAAGAGAAAGAACAGGTGAAGCCAATGGAATTCATTCCATTGAGTGCAGTTCCACTTTCAGGAGTGAGCACAACATCAGTATAGAAGTCCCATCGACGAATCCACTGACATCTCTGGAAAATGCAGCCGAATTGGACAAATGTATGGAAGAGATGAACCTGCAGGAAACAAAGATTAGCAATCTCAAAAAGAAGATTGAGAACCTTCAGGAACTCAAATATTCCTATCAGATCAGCCTCTCCAAGGAAAAGAAGGTGTCAGACTAGCTCAAACAAGAGTTACAACAGCTCCGAAAGAAAACAGTGGCAGGTAAAACTCTGGTCGAAGTTAAAGAAAGTGTCTGGACAGGCATCACCAAGTCTATGAATGAGATATGGCCCATGATACAGATCATGTTTGATCAAAATGAATTGGTGCAGAGAAGCAAACAGGCCATTGAGAAGATCAGAACAGAATTGGGAGAGATGCCCACATAGGCTAATGAAATCATCAAGTTACTAAATTCGAAGACCAGGGAGGAGCTGGAAGAGCTAAAAATTGAAGATAGAACAGAGACCATCCTTGAGGTCAAGAGAGTTTTAACCAAGATAGGATTGATGCTTCAGCTAGAAGAAAAGGTTTAGGTCATGGAACTAGGGGTACAAAGGTTTTTGAATAATATTGAGGCTCTACAGAAGAAAGGTCTTCCTTGTCTGAAGGTAATTAATGACAAATTGATGACACTCCCAGACTACAAAAAGAGACTGGCCGATGTGGCTAAGGATAGTTCAAAGTTTTTAGGAATTCAAGGAAACATCACTAGCAAGGAATTTCTAGATGTGCTTCAGTTGGAAATCAGTATTCAGCATGAGATTCGATACATCTTCACCACCAAACCTACCTTCGCCAAGTACACAAAAATGGATGAAGTTTATCGAAGGCTACTCAAAGTCAACGTTCCCAGTCATCTTCGATGGGAAGAACTCTGTGATCTGATCGAGTAGTAGATGAGCTGTCCCAACCCAATCATTTGTCTAGTCAGATGAGGTCATGCAGAGGCCTCACCAACGGTCCACCCAGAAAACAACATGTAGTTGCGACACATCATCAAGGAGTTCCTAGATTTCTATAATTTGTTAAGTTAGTTAGGCTAAAAATAGATTTACCACGTCCCGATCTTTGATGACAGAATTGTTTGTAATTTTGGGTTATAAATACTTCATCTTTCGAAGTATTGAGGGTTGTTGATTTTCACGCCCTGCAAGCTATCAGACTGTAATATTTTTGAAGAGATCTCCCATTAATACAAAGAGGTATTTTACAGGATTCTTGCGTGTATTCAATGGTGTTGTTTTTCTCTCTAAGTTAAATGTTATTCTCACTTTGTTATCACATTGTTTTCTAAATATAATCTTTGGAAGTAATGAACGTTGCAGGATTTATCTCATATACCCTGTTTCTAACTTAAAAGATTTTAGTGTTTTATCTTCTCATTTTACAATAAAGAAATTCTTAACTGCTTCTTTGTGTAATTGTCTTTCTCATATTTTCCGCTATTCCTCATTTATGCTACTAAAGAATCCAGTGATTATATTATCTCGCCCTGTGAAAGGTTTCCTTGTTTTTCTGGTTTGGATTTCATTTTTACGACACATACGCCATAGCCCAATGGATATGTAAACTATCTCATCCAACTCGACAAACACTACGACAAAAAAACCAACTTATTTATTTACCTAGCCTAATAATTAAAAAATTTGAAACATATCTAAATCATATAGAGAGATCCCTCTCTGAAGTTGGAAGGGATAGATCCCAGCTTCAAAAGAGGTTGGATAAAGTTACCTCTCATATATTTCTTCTTTCTAACAACCTCTAGGAAATTTACAGAGTGCTAACATAGTGACGACTCCACTGGGGAGAAACAGAACTAAAAAATTTATAACGTCACGTTTTCTTTTCCCTAGAAGAAAAGTTTGTTCCTAAAATATTGCAAATCTGAGAAGGAAGTAATGTTTAGAGGTTGATTAAAATTTGTACATATTATTTTCAGACTCGTAAAACTAAAAAGTATATATATAAAAATCAAAAAGAAATCTAGCTCCCAAAAAAGTTTATACTCGATCTCATCCGGACCTAGAACCTGCGATAGTAACAGATAACCCAGAACAGTTGCTCGGGAAAAATGCCATTGCTGAAGGTTCAGTAAGTCATACTCCCTTTCATAAGTCCTTTTCCTTTTCAGGGGAGCTTGTTACCTTTCAAAACCCTGAATTTGACACCCTTTCTGAACAAATCTTGGTTAGAACAAGATCCGATAGTTT
Source organism: Picea engelmannii (assembly GCA_009831015.1). NCBI lineage: Eukaryota > Viridiplantae > Streptophyta > Pinopsida > Pinales > Pinaceae > Picea > Picea engelmannii. The sequence continues at coordinate 210,723 of ML790554.1, forward strand.
TGTGACTGAAATCATTTTGGACCCAACCGTTTTGCAACCCCGGACTCCTGAAGTTCTATCTCCCACTGCTAAACCTCAAACCACTCACTCGGTGCTAGACAATCCCTCCTCATCCTCATCTTTGGTCGCTACCTCGCCTATTATCCAGTTTGTTATCCCACCTCCTTCACTTATCATAGAAGCCATATACGCTCCCTTGGTGTTGGTCGCACCTATTTATGCTATGCCCCAAGACTATCAAACGAGACTCCCACAGTTTGATGGAACAAGACCTTTGAATGCCCAACAACACGTTGATAAAATGAATGATTATTTTGACCTGCAGGAAGTAGATGAGGCTGACGTTAAAATGAGATTGTTTGCCCAAAGTTTGACAGGTGACGTTAAGAAATGGTATAAAGGTTTACGTACTGCCTCAGTCCTTGACCTTACTGCATTTAAAAGGAGTTTTCTAGACAGATGGGAGGTAAAGAAAAACCCTCTCCAAATATTGTCAGAATACGAAAATATCAGAAGAAATCAAGGCAAGACAGTACAAGATTACTGGACCCGTCTGAATAACCTGTACAACGCAATTCTAGCCAAAATCAAACCTCCAAAGGGTTTGTCATTGATAAAATTCCCTGATGGTTTTGACACCGATATGTCGTACCAACTAAGGGAAATAAATTCTACCACCATGGAGGACATGCAGAAAAGTGCAATAAGTGTGGAGGCCAATTTGTTGGCAAAAAGGGCACGACAGAGGTCACAATTAAAGAGGAATATTCCACATCAACCTTCGATTCCAAATTGGATTCCTTGGCCAGAGAAATGGAAAGACTTACTATATCAGAAAGAAATCCTCTGAGAGAAAACCCATCAGCTCCTCAAGTTCAGAATCCTAACTTCAGAAGAAACCCTCCTCAAATCAGATAGAGAGATCCTAGGGATCAAAGAGAGCAGAGAGGTCCGGATCAACAGATCAAACCTCCCCTACAAGAAAATTATGTTGATGAAGGATAGGAAGTGATTGAGGAACTAGAGGATACTCATATAAATCTCATGGGAATTCACGATAATGAATCTATTTTCCTTACCCAAGAAGAGCAAGAACTTTTTCTTCTCAATCAAACAAAAGTAAGTGAAGAAGTTGAAGATGATGAATAGTAGGCATTCGAAAATGCCATTTTGGAGGTACACCGACAGTACAATCTGCGAAGTAAAAAGACAGAAGGAAGTTCCCCCAAAAAAATGATTGAAATAAAGAAGGTAGTTGAAACCAAAAAAACATTTGAGCCATCTGCTGAGAAGATTCCTGAGAAGAATAATGTCGAAGTTCCAGCAAAAAGAAACCTTGCTATTCTGAAAAGATCATCGCAGCCTGAGGTTTCATCAATTAATCAATCAAGTACTTCTGGCCAGAAGAATGTGGTAGACAAACTAGAATTGATGAGCCAAAGAAGAGCCTCTACACCTTTCAGCCTCAAAGGGGAATTAGCCAAAGTAAAAATTCCCATTCCACTTTCCGAGTTGATGAACAAAGACACTTATCATTCACAAGTGATTAAAGCGCTGATCATTGAACCTGATATAGGTATGAAGGCCTTAACTGTTGGATCGACGAATCATTCAGACACTGTGAACCTTACATATGATCAACATGAACTTTTGTTCGGACCTGAAGTGGATGGCTAAGTCGATAATGGTGCTATCGCTCCTTTTTACATCAGTCTAAATATACATGACCTAATCTTGCATAATGATATGCTAGATTCAGATGCTTCCCATAATATGATGCCTAAAGCAGTGATGGAGAAATTGGGACTGGAGGTCACTAGACCTTACAAGGATTTACACTCGTTTGAATCCAGTAAAGTTAGATGTATTGGTTTGATCAAGGATCTGTGTATCACCCTAGTTCATATTCCTGCAAAGAGCATGGTCATGGATGTGGTAGTTGCAGACATCCCCCTGAAGTATGGAATGTTTCTATCCTGGTCTTAGGGGGCTAAGTTGAGAGGTACCCTGCAGATGGATATGTCGTATGCCACTGTCCCAGTTTTTGGGCAACAAAGAAGGCTATACAGAGAAACATTGATGAAATACATGGTCAGTAGCCAAGAAAAACCACACAACTATCCTCTTTACTCTGCACATTTTGACCTGGATTCTTTTATCCTGTATAACGATGGTGACACAGGAGAGAAAATGACTCAAATGGGAGAAGATACATCTGGTCCAAACGAAGGCCAAGAAATCATCGAGGTAGAAAGAAAGAGAAACGTGACAACTGAAGAATTACCGGTAGATTTCTGGATCATGGATTTTGATGGAGTAGTAAGCAAAGAAGGAGCTAGAGCAGGAGTATGGCTGCACAATCACAAATCCAGGTATTCAGAAAACAATTCTTACAAATTAAATTTCCAATGCACTAATAATATCGCCGAGTATGAAGCATTGATGCTCGGTCTGAAACTTTTGAAAATAGTTGGTGCCAAACAGATTATGGTAAGAGGTGAGTCTGAGTTAATAATCAAGAAAATTAAAGGTGAGTATGTTACGAAACATCCCCGTCTTAGAACTTATAGGAATGTTGTTCTCGATGCCCTTAGATGTTTCACTTAAGTTGATTTGTAGGTAATGCCTAGGGGACAGAACATTTTGGCAGACGGATTGGTTATGCCAGCAACCACGTGTAAGATTCCTTTTTGTTTGACTTGCCCATACACGGTAGAGGTGAAGTGTAGACCAACTGTTCCCGACAATATCAGGTACTGGCATGTATTTGGTAATGATGATCAAATTGAAGACTTTCTACAGTGTAAAAATGATTTTGAGTGTACAACTATAGATTTAGAGAACGAAGATGAAAATGTAAAAATATCTGATTTTGAAAATGATAGTTTAAATAGCGTAGATTCAGGAGAGTTAGGTGATGATGAGATGGAGACCGATATTTTGCATTTGACAAGTAATGTTTTACCTAGGGGTTTAGTTCCTTTAGAGGACTTGTTTGATTTTAATGATGTAGCCAAAAAACTGAAAATTGAAGCTAGTGGACAAGAAGTAGAAGATTGTAATATAGGGACATAAGAGAAATCTAGGATGGTCAAATTGTCCAAATCATTACCCCTTGAGCAAAAACTCAAATACATTGAGCTATTCAAGGAATATTCAGATGTGTTTTCCTAGGGTTATGAGGACTTGAAAGCTTATGATACCAGCATCATACAACATAGGATTCCAATAAAAGAAGATCAAAAACTTTTTAGACAGAAACTTAGGAGAATCAATCCCAAGTTACTCCCCCTAATAGAAAACGAAATCAAAAAAATGTACGATGCCAAAATGATAGTCTCGTTACGGTTTTCCAAATGGGTCTCAAATTTGGTCCCAACACGTAAGAAATCTAGAGAAATCAGGCTTTGCATTGATTTTCGAAATCTGAATAAGGTCTCTCTAAAGGACAATTACCCCTTGCCAAAAATGGACCACATACTACAAAGGGTAGTCAGATCCAGTCGAATCTCTTTGCTGGATGGGTTCTCGGGTTATAATCAGGTCCTCGTTCACCCAGATGACCAAGACAAAACCACTTTCGCTACACCATGGGGTACTTTCATATATGTGAAAATGCCTTTCGGTTTGATGAACGCTAGAGCCACTTTCCAGAGAGCGATGGACATCGCCTTTGTGGAATAATTGGGTAAATTTATTGTCATCTATATGGACGATGTAACTGTGTTTTCCCAATCTGATGACAAGCACCTGAGACATCTCAGACGAGTCTTTGAGAAATGCCGGAGATTTGGGATTTCTTTAAATCCTAAGAAGAACCTTTTTGGACTAGAGGAAGGCAAATTGCTAGGGCACATAATCTCTAAGGACAGAATCAAAATAGACCCCAGCAGAATTGAAGCCATACAAAAATTAGAACACCCAAGAAACATCAAATAATTATAGTCTTTTATTGGAAAAATAAACTTTCTATGAAGATTCATACCCAATCTAGATGAGCTCCTCAGAAACATTACAAATATGTTAAAAAAGGATGTAAAAATAAAATGGGACACCGAATCCAGGCATTCTTTCAAACAAGTCAAACGAGCACTCACACAGGCCCCCGTCTTGATCAGTCTTGACTTTACCAAAGACTTCTATATTTTTTCTTTCGCCTCTAAACATACCATTGCAGCAGTATTACTACAGAAAAACAACGAAGGGTATGAACAACCCATAGCCTTTTTCAGTAAATCTTTAAGAGATGCTGCTTTGAATTATAAAATAATGGAGAAACAAGGTTTTGCCTTGGTAAAATCCATAAAACATTTTAGAGTATACATTCTCCATTCCCACACCATTGCATATGTTCCAAATGCGGTAGTAAAATACATTTTGACCCAAGACAATTCGGATGGAAGAAGACGAAAATGGATTGTTGTCATTTTAGAATATGCCATAGAGATTAAGCCTACGAAACTAATTAAAGGTCAAGGTCTAGAAAAATTAATGGCTGAATCAAATTTCCATGCTCTTGACATTAATTTCTTAGCTGCAGCAGATGAACAGGGCGAGCCAGAATCTCCAAGCATGAGAGAGGTATTTCTCAACTCTCCATGGTACGCAGACCTAATATTTGTTTTGCATAATTTACAAGCTCCCCCTGGTCTGACTAAGACTAAAGCTAAGCATTAAAATTTTGCATTCTAGAAGTCAATTTGTATTGGAAAGATCCTGGAGGTATTCTATTAAATTGTCTATTGAAAGATGAAGCTAACAATGTATTACAAGAGTTTCATGCAAAAGATTGTGGTGGTCATATGAACTAGAAGACTACAACCAACAAAATCCTCAGAGCTGGATTTTATTGGCCCACCTTATTCGCTGATGTACATCATAAAGTGACTTCATGTCATCAATGTCAGTTGTTTGAAGGAAAAAGGAAACTCCTTCCTCTACCCCTAAAACCGATCTCAGTTGAAGCCCCTTTCCAACAATGGGGATTGGACTTCATTGGAGAAATACATCCCCCTTCTTCAGGCCAACACAGGTGGATTCTTACTGCCACAAATTATTTTACAAAATGGATCGAAGCAGTACCAAGCAGGCAAGCCACTGATTCTGTCATTATTAAATTTCTTGAAAATAATATATTGTCTCGCTTTGGATGTCCTATAAATATTATAACTGATAATGCAACTGCTTTTCGATCGAAGAAACTCATAGATTTCTGCAACTAGTGTCATATTGGTTTGGGACATTCCACATCTTACTACCGTCGGGGGAATGGGCTGGAGGAATCCTCAAACAAAACCCTGGTAAACATCATCAAGAATACATTGCAGGAACACAAGAAGTCGTGGCATAACAAGTTGTTTTTCGCATTATGGGTTGACAGACTGACCACCAAAAGGTCAATCAGTATGTCACCATATCAGCTGGTCTATGGCACAGAAGCAATTTTTCCCACTTCCTTAGGAGTCCCTGTCATGAAATTGCTTCAAGACATACAAGACGAGCCAAACGACTCACAAAGAAGGATCAATTAGATGATCTATTTGCAGCAGTCTAGGGAAGAGGTATTCAATAAGACCCAGGTAGTCTAAGAAAGCATCAAGAAGATTTTTGACAAAAGAACCAAGGAAGATGATTTTGAGCTAGGAGATTTGGTGCTGAGATGGGACGCCCAAAATGAAGACAAGGGAAAGAATGGAAAATTCAATAGTCTATGGAAGGGACCATACATGATTCAATCATTCAGAGGAAATAACACTTTCTTGCTAAACAACGCTGATGGGACAGATTTGCCAGGAGGACCTGTAAATGGTAGAATGTTGAAGCATTATTTACCGCCTTAGTAGAGACTTGAGGTTACACTCTCCATTGTACATACCATCTTTATTTTTCACCTACATTTTCTGAGTGAATAACTTTAGTCATTTGGTTGAAGCCCGAAGAGAAGGACCTAAGCTGCTAACCATTGTTTTTCCATTTTTCAAGAATAAAACCAATCAATCAATGAAGGCGACTAGGCAAAAATTTTCAGAACATCAGGAACCAGGATTCTTGGCACTTCACAAGGAAAGTACCATCCCCAGGTGTAGCCGTTGTTATCACCCTATAAGTTATAGTATCATCTCGTGACTGGAATATTATCTCTCTTTAGTGTTTTTGTTGACAAATGATTTTTCATTCTGCAAATAATTTGAAAAAGAAAAAGAAAAGAAAGAAAAGAAAAAAGAAAAAGAAAGAAAAAGAAAGAAAGAAAAAGAAAAGAGGGCATAAAAGAATTTCAATAAAGCCCCATGCAATAATAGTAACTTGGTCCATACCTTTAAAGAATGGCCAAGTTATTTTTTAAATTGATGTTGATAGGGTTAGTGAATAAGCTTGGCTAAACCGTTCAATCTTAGCCAAAGTATCTAGGTTAGATTAGTGAATAAATCTGGCCAGACTGTCTAATCTTGGTTAGATAGCCCCAGGGTAGAGTAAGCTCTTATCCCAATAGTCTAATCTGGGTTAATTGTAATAGAAAGATAGGTTAGAATATAGGTTAGTTGCTTTACTTCAATAAAACCAACTGGATGATCAATGTTGCACCGTGTTTTATATGCTTAAAATGTTATTTGTCTAGCCCCGTGGTGGTGTATACATGAGAAGCCTTGGGAAAAAACCCGTGAAATGCACTTATCCTAAGTTCTCTGGTGCATGTATTCTCCGTGCCCTCACTTATGCTCCACTCATATATCAATGGTTCAGATAATTACACCCGGATCTACGATGGTCAGATTTTTCTGAACCCCCCCAACTGTTCTATCTTTAATGGAGGGGGGGGCGGTTCAGAATCACTGATAATACACACGAACATCTGGATGGCCCAAGTTTAAGCACACGGATCTACGGTCTATATTGGATTCTGGACCCCCCCATCCGTTCTTCCTTTAATGGAGGGGGGGGTACATAATGTGTGATAAAGGACAGGCATAGATCTGCGGTCAAAAGGCCAGCGCACAGATCAATGACTCAAGGTGTTTTTCGGACCCCCCCGACTGATCAGCCTTTAACTGAGGGGGGGGGGTCCGAAATGGAATATTTCCTCTGGCGGGCCCCTATCTATACGTGGCATGAATCTATCGGTCCCAAGTCCCACCGCTTCCTACTGTCTGACATACCTTCGTCACCTCTTGACGTCATCATCCACCTTTCCAAAAGAGTGAAATCCCATAATTTTTGACAGTCCTTCCCCCCCATTCACTCGTGGCAAGCCCCCTCACCATGATTTTTACCCCAATTGGTAACCGCCACTTCACCCATCCGTATTCCTCAGTCACTGTCACCTGCCATCTCACACTCTAAGTGATCCGTTTTCCATTTATTATTGGATAACCTATCTGTTAACCAGCTAACCTATCCCCCGCACCCAACGGACACCCGTTTACTCAAAACTACCCTCACTCTTCTTTTTTCACCATTTACCCACTCATCGCACCAGAGAAATTTACACCGTTTTTCTCCATTTTAGTCAGTCGCCCCCATCTACAGTGGTCCCCGCTAACGTTTTTTTTTGTAGGTACTATTATAGTAATGGTGCCAAAGTCAAAACAAGCAGAAGGAGTGGAGAAATCGTTTCTCCCGCCTCCTGTCGACCTCGACAGGATTCCATTGGCCGACAAATATCACTTAATCACAGATACAAAGTGCGATTTCGATTTCGCAGACCTTCAGTCGTGGATCAAAGAAGTTTTCCTGGACCAGAGTGATGAAATTGGACTCTGGGAGTCCAACCTACCCTTTTATCTCTTTCCTCAGATTCACCCTTTTCCATAGTTTTCCCTCAGGTGCCAAGCCCACTACATTCCCGAGCAAAGAGCCATCGTTTCCTCGTCTGGAGAAGTTCTTTTCCTCATCACACCTGAAACCATCGACTAAATGATGAAAATATCCCGAGCTGACTCCACATCACCTTTTAACCTTGAAATTCTCACAGAATTATACCAGAAGATGACTTTCCCTCAAGGATCTCAAATATTTGAGCTTTTCCTTGCACCATCCACTCAATTCCATGCTACAAGTCCCCCTTATCCTTCTTCCATGTTTTCGACCAAAGGAAACTAGATTATCTTGTCCCTATGTACCTTATTGTGTTATTATTTGGATCAGTGGGTAGATGAACCCATTCTAGTATTTTTTTCCATTTTCTACACCGATGAGAAGCCCACTACCCAGTTCGACTTCAGCACGTTCCTGGCGAACAATATTCAGGAACTGTTTGTCAATTTCGTCACGAAAGGCATGTTCCGGTATTCTTCAATACTGGCGTACTTGTTTGTTTTCTTCCAAGCGGACAAATTTTCTTTTTCCATGCAGAATATGGACGGAGATGGTAGACCCCAGGTAGTAACCGCACGGACCTCCTTTCTCAAGCATAATTCCACAGAATATAGCTTCAAGCAGTTCATCGAGAAATTCTATCACCCAGTGGTAAGTATGCTTAGCGACATGCCCAAACCTAGGATTAATGATGAAGTTTAGAGGATCCTGCATCTCTCGAATCACACCAAGACTAGTGATTGGTATTTATACCAAAATCACACTGAGAACAGAGTATATGGGTGCGAGTTGGCCCCATATAAGTTGCCTAAATACCTGCCTATCGGAATTTTTTCTCTGGAGTACATAAGGCAGATGATAAACTCTAATGATATTCACTTTGTGTCTCTAAAGAAAAAGCAACAACTTAGAATCAAAGGGAATATTGTCTCTTTCATCTGCAACAATCAAGGCATCGGAGAGGAAGCAAACAAGATGCTCAAGGAAATGAAGTTTGTCATGAGTTTCACATGGCACTACGATCCGTGCAGAATTATCTCCGAGATGAGGGTGGAAAATAAGAATATCCCGTATGTCCACGAATCTAGGCCTGAAGTCGAGAAATTCTCACACTAGACAGAATGGGAACCAAACACTTTGGTCGAAGAAGAACAACAGGATGCCCCAGCCACTGTATCACAAAAAACCATACCACAGGTTCCGAAAAAGAAAAGGCCTAGGAAAGATTTGTCACTGCCTGTCGCTGAAGTATCGTCAGAAGAATTCCAACTACATACCAAGAGGCCTAAAACTAGTTCAGCGCCCGACCCGATTGGGGAAAAGGAAGTTCCATCTACTACAGTGACCAAGGTTGATAGGCCACCCCTCAGTGCAAGCCTCTAGCATATCATAACCTCAGTGTTGCCGAAGAAATTTACAGATACTCCATCAACCACCCAGCCAGGCAAGATAGGAGTGGAGCTGAGCATCTTTGAGAAATACGATCTGATCAAGAAAAATAATCAGACTCTGACCAACAACACTTGCGCCCAGTTCTGGAAGCAGACATCAAATACACAACATAGGCTGCTATCGACATTTGACACTGAGAAGGGAAGAATGCATATGGCATTCCTCCAAGCACAGGTTCCCAATCCAAAGGTAATCACTGATTTCAAAAGGGCCACTTTTGAATTCCAGACTAAGGATGTGCATCCGACTGATCAGATGGATCTGCACAAGAAAATAGGAGAAATGGTTTTCTATACGTTGGCACATGCTTCCACTACTGCGTTCAAATTGAAAGTGTCCCTGAACAACGTCCAAACACAGTTGAAGTTGGAGAAGATATCGTCCTTTGCCAAGGACAACAGGATCAAGACTTTGGAGGAATTGGTCCTTAAGATCGGGTACGATCCCTCGAACATGAAAGCGACCGAGGAGATGATTAAAAATAAAAATTCCAACATAGCCTCCTGAAGGAAACAATTGAAACTCCCACCAACAGAGGATTCACAGGCGAAGGAAATAGCAGAGATGGAAGGAGAAAAAGATGAAATGCTCAAACTAATCATGGAGCAGAATGCACAACTAAAGGAAATGGAAGCTAAGATGGAGAAGCTAGTAAAAGAGAAAGAACAACTGAAGCCAATGGAAGTCATTCCATTGAATGCAGTTCCACTTTCATGAGTGAGCACAACATCAGTAATAGAAATCCCAACGATGAATCCACTGACATCTCTGGAAAAGGCAACCGAATTGGCCAAATCTATGGAAGAGATGAACCTGCAGGAAACAGAGATTAGCAGGCTCAAAAATGATATTGAGAACCTTCAGGAACTCAAATCTTCCTATCAGATCAGCCTTTCCAAGGAAAAGCAGGTGTCAGACCAGCTCAAACAAGAGTTACAACAGCTCTGGAAGAAAACAATGGCAGGTAAAACTCTGGCCGAAGTTAAAGGAAGTGTCTGGACAGACATCACCTAGTCTATGAATGAGATATGGCCCATGATACATATCATGTTTGAGCAAAATGAATTGGTGCAGAGAAGAAAACAAGCCATTGAGAAGATCAGATTGGAATTGGGAGAGATGCCCACACAGGCTAATGAAATCATCAAGTTCCTAAATTCTAAGACCAGGGAGGAGCTGGAAGAGCTGAAAATTGAAGATAGAACAGAGACCATCCTTGAGGTCAAGAGAGTTTTAACCAAGAGAGGATTGATGCTTCAGCTGGAAGAAAAGGTTCAGGTCATGGACCTAGGGGTACAAAGGTTTTTCAATAAGATTGAGGCTCTACATAAGAAAGGTATTCCTGGTCTGAAGGTAATTAATGACAAATTGATGACATTCCCAGACTACAAAAAGAGACTGGCCGATGTGGCTAAGGACAGTTCAAAGTTTTCAGGAATTTAAGGCAACATCACTGGCAAGGCATTTCTAGATGCACTTCAGTTGGACATCAGTATTCATCATGAGATTCGATACATCTTCACCACCAAACCCACCTTCGCCAAGTACACAAAAATGGATGAAGTTTATCGAAGGCTACTCAAAGTCAACGTTCCTAGTCATCTTCGATGGGAAGAACTTTGTGATCTGATCGAGTAGTAGATGAGCTGTCCCAACCCAGTCATTTGTCTAGTCAGATGAGGTCATGCAAAGGCCTCACCAACGGTCCAACCAGAAAACAGCATGCAGTTGCAACACATCATCAAGAAGTTCCTATATTTCTGTAATTTGTTAAGTTAGTTAGGCTAAAAATAGATTTACCACGTCTTGATCTTTGATGACATGATTGTTTGTAATTTTGGGTTGTAAATATTTCATCTTTCGAAGTATTGTGGGTTGTTGATTTTCACGCCCTGCAAGCTATCAGACTGTAATATTTTTGAAGAGATCTCCCATTAATACAAGGAGGCATTTTACAGGATTCTTGCATGTATTCACTGGTGATGTTTTTCTCTCTAAGTTAAATGTTATTCTCGCTTTGTTATCCCACTGTTTTCTAAATCTAATATTTGGAAGTAACGAACGTTGCAGGATTTATCTCGTATACCCTGTTTCTGACTTAAAATATTTTAGTGTTTTATCTTCTCATTTTACAATAAAGAAATTCTTAACTGCTTCTTTGTTGTAATTGTCTTTCTCATCTTTTCTGCTATTCCTCATTTATGCTACTAAAGAATCCAATGATTATATTATCTCACCCTGTGAAAGGTTTCCTTGTTTTTCTGGTTTGGATTTCATTTTTACGACACAGACCCCATAGCCCAATGGATGTGTAAACTATCTCAGCCAACTCGACAAACACTACGATGACAAAACCAACTTATTTATTTACCTAGCTTAATATTTTAAAAATTTGAAACATATCTAAATCATATAGAGAGATCCCTCTCTGAAGTTGGAAGGGCTAGATCCCAGCTTCAAAAGCGGTTGGATAAAGTTACCTCTCATAGATTTCTTATTTCTAACAGCCTCTAGGAAATTTACAGAGCGCTAACAGGTATACCATGCAGTCTAAAAATTTCTTTCATAAAAATTTCAACAATGTTTATAGCTTTAAAAGTAGACTTTACTGGAATAAAGTGTGCAAACTTACTGATTTTATTGATTACAACCATGATAGAGTCATTTTGTTTCTGAGTTTTGGGCAAACCTGTAATAAAGTCCAGCGATATGGTCTCCCATTTCCATTCTAGTACTGGTAATGGTTGTAATAGGCCGACTAGATTCTGGTGTTTGGCCTTTACTTGTTGACAGTCTTGGCACCTAGCCAAGCATTCTGCTATTTCACCCTTCATATTAGGCCAATAGGAATTTTTCTTGGGTGTTGTTATCATTTTCTGTTATCCTGGATGACCAGAATACGGTTTCTTATGCACTTCGTCAAGAACTGTTATCTTTAAGTCTGCTGAATCGGGTATGTAAAGTTTGTTTTTAAAACGTAGTAACCCATCTTTATCGATACTCAGGTCTCGTTCGTGTGAGTTTTTTGTAGTGTCGTGTAATTCCGCCACTAACTTAGTGTAATTTTCATCATTAATACCTGTCGTCCTTATTCTCTGTTCCAGATCACTTTCTGCCGTGCTGACGTTTATCTCAAATATCTCATGGACTCTTCTGCTTAAAGCATCTGCTACCTTATTTTCCTTACCTTTGATATGTCTTACCTTTGATATGTCTTACCTCAAAGTCAAACTCGCTAAAAAAGGCTAGCCACCTTTCTTTCCTTGCGTTAAGATCTGGTTGGTTGAACATGTATTTCACTCTGCTGTTATCTGTCAATAGTAGAAACTTTTTTCCCATTATGTAGTGTTGTCACATTTTTAAGGTGTGTATTATTGCTGCCAATTCTAAATCGTGAGTGACATAGTTTCACTCATGCTCCTTTAACTTCCGAGACACATAGAAAATAACGTGTCCTTCTTGAGTTAGGACACCACCTAGTCCTTCTTTACTTGCGTCAACACATACCATGAAGTCTTTATCTGGGTCTTCTACCTTTAGAATGGGTGTGGTCATTAATAATTCCTTCAACTTATTGAAACTATCTTGGCACTTTTGTGACCAGTTAAAATTGGTCCTTTTCTTTTGTAATGATGTGATGGGGTAGGCTATTTTGGAAAACTCCTCTATGAATCTGCGATAATATTCGGTGATTCCCATGAATGACCAGATGTTCGCTACATCCTTCGGTACCTGTCATTCCATAATGGCTCTTACTTTCTTAGGGTCGACTGCAATGCCTTCTGTAGAAATGACATGTCCTAGGTATTGTATCTTCTTCTGATAAAAATCACACTTATCGAATTTAGCATACAGTTGGTGTTTCCTCAAAGTTTTCAAGACGATTCTTAAGTGTTCTTTGTGTTCTTCTTCTATTTTTGAATATACTAGTATATCGTCAATAAACACCAGCACAAATTTGTCCAATTACTGACTAAAAATACTATTCATTAAGCACATGAATGTGGCTAACGCATTAGTGAGTCTGAAAGGTATGACCACAAATTCGTAATGTCCATATGTTGTTCAAAAAGCTGTCTTTCTTATGTCGTCATATTTTATCCTAACTTGATGATATCCAGATCGTAAATCCAACTTCAAAAAGATATTTTCCCCACCTACTTGAACGAATAGATCGTTTTTCCTAGGTAAAGGGTACTTGTTTTTAATAGTCACTTTGTTCAATTGTCTATAATCGATACATAGTCTTAGAGTACCATCTTTCTTCTTCACAAATAGGACGGGTGCTCTGCCCTAGCACATGGCTCCACCAGTCATGTACCTTCAACATTTACTCTGTGCGATGTGAATTTTTTCCCTAGTGTTAGGCGATTTTATTCCCTGTCATTGCGAACTTCGAAAGGCTCTGTGTAATGTTTCCCTGTTAAGCAAAATTTTCCCTGGTCCGAAAGACTTTGTATGTTGATTTCTCAGCGTGGGAGGCTATCACCTTGGAGATCGTTGCTTGTCGGAACAACTAGCGTTAACCGACTTCCTGGTAAGTTTTCGAGGCTCTTATGTTTAAGTAGGATAGTGGAGTCCACTGTAGTGAAAGTATTTCTTCATTTTGTAACTCTTGTTAATCGATATGACTAGGAAATGCTTCGGGGTTATTCCCGCTTTTATTAAAAGTTCAGAAGTTCTTTGGTTCCTGTTTTAATACTTCCGAGGTCTCTATGCTCCATCTCCTCACTCCACTTTCAAATGATTTTACTAGTTTATTCTCCTGGGAAGAAGGAAACTTAGGGTTTCCTTATGTCTTAATACTGATGTTCTTTCTTGCTCTTACCCTTTGGTTGTGCACCAAGGTCCAGTATTGAAGGCATAAAAGTTTTGTTAGATTTGATTGTAACTTTGTGTGTAACTCCCTATATTGCTTCTTGTTATTTCTCTTCACGAAGGGGTGAGTCCACCCGTCAGTTCTCTTACTTTGACTCTTAACTAGTCCTTACACCAGGAAGTTTCTTTAAGAATATGGTATTATTTTTTGGGTATAAAATAACGAAATCTACTTAAAGTTATCTCGTATAATCCATAGGAACTTCCTTACAGTATATGACACTTTGAGTTGATAGTTATATGTTTAAAAAGACTATTTACTTTCTACAAATGATATTTGAGTCACAATTTTCTTATGTTAAGAATACTACAAGTGCAATGCGACCTCTTGGGTCTGGTTATGAAATCTTTGTATTGACTATTGTACTGTCATTACTTTCTACATTTTAAATTCTGGAAGGTTTAAATTTGACAGTTAGGTATAGTATCAGTTCAATGTGTAGGATTTATAGTGGAACTTCATACATCATGAATTATGCTGTCTATAAGTTAAAGCAAGACTAGCCCTGTAGACTATTTCAATTTATTTAGATTAGTTGACTGTTGTAGAAAGAAAGTTTTCCACTGGTTAGTTTTGTTCTTTTTAAGATTGGCTATAATTCACTAATGATGGGCCCTGTTTTATGCGATGGTACCCATCAAGGAGTTATTGCACCACTCTTCCTTAGCCTAGACATCCATCTAGTCAGCAAGCGGCGAGGACGAATATGACCCTGCCTACCAAAAGATAAGTGTCTCTCTGGAATATTCTGTTTTAAAAAAAAAACATCAATCCTTTTAATGTTTCGTTATCTTTCATTCATTTACATATTGCTAATAAATATAGGGTATAGTTTTGTAGGGCTTTAGTCTACGCAAGTTTCAGATAATCACCCCTGTTCTTGGAACAAAAGGTATTCAGGTTCCAAGCCCATTGTTTGCACTCTTTTCGTCGTTTGATGAGAAAAAAGTGAGTGCTTACATGCCTAGTTGGGCTCTGCTAGTCATGACAGCTGTATGGTAAAAGGTTAGAAAGAAAACAACTAAGCTATTAACAAGAATTAAACAAAAACTAAAT
>ML790555.1:0-23899 GCA_009831015.1 Picea engelmannii
AGTTTTTCTGTCCGATTTCAAAGAAATTCATGTAGGATCCAGTTAGAATCCCTGACTCTCACATCACCTATGGTCAAAAGTCGGTAAAAGATTGGCACAAGCCAGATCTGAGAATGAGAAATAAAATGGAGGACTGGTTCTCCCACTACGACCTCGGCCCTCAGGATGACCTCGTGGTAGCGATGGATTCTGTATTGAAGCAACGCAAGAATTCACTTTTACTCAAATTAGAGAGTGCGATAAAAAAAAACAAGCCTTAACTAATGAAAAACGAAGGATGCATCTTGTGCGTGGCCACGCTCTTATAATTTTCAAGTTCCGTTGCTTCATTTTTGTGTCTGCTTTGAGATTGTGGGAATGAAATAAGCCTTTCGGCGTTAATCAGCCACATGATTGTGGCTGTGCTAGTTGAAGCATATTAAACTATAATTATAAATCGTGGATGAGCATTCCGTCCACTATGATATAAGCGACTACTATGCTGAGCGAAATCTAGTTTGGAGCACTGCTTGCCGAACTTCCTGAATTCGTGCAATTTATTAATTTATTTGAGAGAAAACCCAGCTACAGCAGTTAACACTCACTAATATATTTGATAGAAAAACCAGCAGTTAACACTCACTAATATATTTGAGAGAAAAACCAGCTAAAGCAGTTAACACTCACAACAGTAAATTATGTTAATAGATTATTGCAGATTTAAACTGGGACTCAGGAACAACTTACTGTCGTTGGCTCCAGCAAACACCCAATAACATTGAATAAATCCCTGCACCAATTATACAATCTCTTAGACCATAAAGAACATATTCAAAATGCAGATAAACTCCACCATGTTAACATATGGCATAACAAATCTAATGAGACAGCTTATAAATATGCAATGAAAAGATTACAGAATATTTATTAAAAATATATCGTGCAAGTTTTAGGTAGTAAAGTAGTTTATCAGTTTTAGGTTTAGTGGTATTTAATCTTCATCTAACGATAAAGTTAAAGTTCTGAATAACTTTTTGACACCTAATCCATCCTTAAAGCATATAACAAGCATCTTTTTGGCGATCAATTCATGAAAAAAATATATAAATAAATATCATGCAAAGTACGTGTTGAAAAACTCAAAAAGCCTGCTTACCCCACAACCCATGTCATAAGAAATGCAAGCGAGACCCCCTTTGTAGATCCAGACATGAAGTTGGTAAAAATCTGTGGAATCTCGGCGACAGCCCAGCTGAAAACACTGATCAACCCAAAAGCCAGAGAAACATAATCTCTCACTCCACCTTCGGAGTCCTGGAGATACTTCTCCAACCACCATAAGCAGCTTTCTCCAAAAACACAATCCGCCATTAATGGAGCTTATGAATGGTTAAACCCCTCAAAAAACCTCAGAGCTTGTCAATCTTCTCAGAGTAAGAACTAAGAAACAGCAGGAGCAAAACCTCTGTAAAATCCCCGGAGAACTGCCTGCATATATATCGCTCACAGAACCTAATATACCCTAGGTGTATTCCATTCGGTGCATAACCCATCAATCTCCTCTTGATCCTTTCCTGCTCAGTCGCCTGTATACCATATAATGCGACCATGTGAACTCCCGGCCCCACGATCAGACCCGACAAGAATGAAATCAATAAGGCGGATAGCAGACGATGAGTGCGCTGTACTGTGCTTGGCTGTTGGTCACCAGTCGCTGTTAATTATCGAAACGTCCGACATGCACTTTAGTGGATGCTGCGACTCGATGCCGCACCTTTCCCGATCGAGTCGTTATCTCGGACTGGTTGATGTGATACATTTGTTTTCATGTGACTTTTAGAGATAAGTATGAAAAACTGTAGCAAAGGCTGTGTGATCTTATTCTCTTATTTGTTTCTATTGCTAGAAACAAAATTTCAAGATAAGAATAAATTTTCAAAGAATTCACTATATTTTTTTACTCTAAACATTGAGAACAAAATTCAAATAAAAATGTTCAATCCCAAATAAAAAATATTAAAGGTAACTCTAAACATTGAGAACAAAATTCAAATAAAAATGTTCAATCCCAAATAAAAAAATATTAAAGATAATTGCTTTACCTTTAGTTGTCCTAAATCTTAAATATAAATCTTAAATATAGGTGAATGAAATATATGGTGCTTTTAAGAACTCATATTCACAACAATGTCCTTAGGTTGGATACTTTTATCCCATACCACATGACTTAATATTTAATTTTATAAATGTACCACATGACTTAATATTTAATTTTATAAATGTAAAAGAATAAGAGAAAACACACAAGGATTTGTTGATTTCAAAGAGAGTGCCAACACTATTTTTTTTTAATAGTGTTAACATATTTAGAATAGAAAACTCAATTCTAATAAAATATGATAATATGCAAAAGAAAAAACACAAAGTGGTTTTGCTAATTTCAAACAAAGTGGAAATCACTATTTTTTACATATCATACGTGGAATAGAAAATTCTTAGGTACATAAGATGAATTCAATAATTTCAGATGCATATCTTAAAAAAAAAAAGTAAATCACAATCCACAAAATGTGTTATCACGACTTTAATCACTTTCTTGTATATTAGAGGATAACTAGAATTCTTATTATAATAAATATCTTAATGGCTGAATATATGCAAATGGGTTATGTTAACACCACGACACTCCCTATCCTTACGGCCTTGTCTACCCCCTACAAGAGAACATTAATTATGGGTAGAGGATATTTTTTCTTCATCATGGTTTTATTCAACTTCCTAAAGTCAATGTACATCCTTAATGTTCCATCTTTGTTTTTATTAAAGAATATTAGTGCTCCCCAAGGTGAAAAAGTTGGGCGTATGTAGCATTTTTTAGCAATTCTTCCAATTGCACTTTTAACTCTTTTAATTGTAGTGTGCTCATTCTATAAGGCGTATTTGACACTGGGGAGGATCCTGGTACTAAATCAATAGAGAAATATATTTCCCTCTTAGGTGAGAATCCAGGTATTTCTTGGAATGTGTCTTCAAACTCTTGCAATACTAAAACATCTTAAAGGCTTCGCCCCTTTTTCTTGTCCAGTTCCTCTACATGGGATGCATACAATTGAAAACCTTTCCTAAAACATATCTTTAGTTGTAAGGCTGAAATCTCCCATATAGAAATGGGTCTCGGAATTCCCTTCACAAAGCATTGTTTTCCTTCTTCATCAAGACATGTAAATGTCCTTTTATGGCAATCTAGGACAACATGATGCCTCTGCAACCAATCCAATCCGATTAGGATATAATAAGATCCCAATGGTATGGGATTCATATCAACAATTGTAATTGCTCCATTCAAATTTATTAGACTTCCTCTAACTGTCTCATTGATCCTTCTTTTGGTTCCAGTGGCTAGTTCAACCAAACTTGATTTTTTGAGATTATTTTTCTCCAAATGTAGTTGATCCACTATTTTAGGATTAATGTAACAATGGCTTGCTCCTGAATCAGTTAATATAACAACAGACTAATTGATGATCTTACCTTCCACTTAGATCATATGGGTTTGGTGTTATGCTTATGTGACAATGGCTTGCTCGTGAATCAATTAAAATAACAACAAGATAATTAATGATCTTACCTTCCACTTTGATCATATGGGTTTGGTGTTCTACTGCATATATTCTTGGAATATTTCTACCCACGTATTCTACTATAGTAGCCTCTTGGAAGTTTTTTATGCTCTTCATTTTGTCTTCTATGAGGGGGAAATACTTTTACATGTGATCTTCTTTGCATCTCCAATATTTGATTGGTGGTATTCCCCTTTTCCCAAGGAGTCTTTCTTCTTAGATTCATGCTTAACAGACTAATCTTGTTGATTTTTATCAGTATTGTTTTTTTTTAAAGGAGGTTTGAATCCCTTTCTTCTATGATCATATTTCTCCTTCTTATGATCCCTCCAAGACTTTTGTAAAGTTTTTTTTTCCTTTCCTTGCTTATACAAGTACTTATCCTTTCTAATGGTCTATGTCAAAGTTCTATGCTCATCATATTTAATCTTCTCGTTATAAAATGATGACACTCCACTCAAAAACCTTTGTATTTTCCCCTTCTCATCCTTGATAAATCTCACATACTTCAAAAATCCTAAGAACTTCTTTTCATGTTCTCCCATGGTCATGCTCCCTAACCTAAGTTCAAAGAAATATTGCATCTTCTTATCATAGTAGTTCTCTGAAAGATACTCCTGTGGAAACCACCTCTTGAACTTCTTCCAAGTGATCATTCTCTCATTAATATGCTCCACTTTATTCAACTAATCCCACCACATAGAAACTTTTCCTTGCAAATGGTATGTGGCAATTCTCACTACTAGATTAGGGGAGTAGTTGTGCAACTGAAAATACTTCTTGATTCCAATAAACCAAGCTTCAACATCACCTTTTCTTTTTCTTTCACCATTGCAGGATGGTGTTATAAGATTCACCATCTCTCCTTGAAAACCGCCCCACTCATGTATTCTTCTTTGATTCTGACATAAGACAATTTTGGATTGCTCCTTGAATCCTCAGATGCAAAAAAATTCCTAGCTAAGTAAGGAGGTGAGTGATGTGTATGATTAAAACTAACCATCTTGAATGACTGGATCTTCTACAATTATCTCTTCTTTCATTATATATACCTTCTTCTTCCTCTTGTCTTCAGCCTGATCCATTCTTGTCTTGCTTCGGCAACTAATTTAGGTTTTGCATCATATGGGAATTTATTTGATTATTTTCTTTCATCATATTCTCATTATATTTTTTTTAACTCTACACTTACATTCTCAAGCTTCTCACAGTCTCTATTAGTGTTTTGGCTCCTCTCTTCTCCTATGTCCATTAGATTCTATCTCTGCATCTCCAACACTCATATTTTGACCTTTAGTTTCCCTCTCATGACTGGAGGCTCACTCTCCTTCCTCCATTTCTCAAATCTAAATTATTTTCTTTAAATGATATTATGAAAGAAAGTATGCACGAAACATAATTTATGTTAGATGAAAAAATAGTAAACATGTTTACACATTTATGTAAAAGGGATAGAAAAAATTCTATTTTTTCTATTTTTTTTCTCGTAAGTCCACCAATCATATTCTTATTAGTTGATTATAACCTTTACTAACTAGAACAAATTTCTAGGTACACAAGTGAATTCATTTCTCCGAGAGCTTCTAATGACTATTCGTTTTCTTAATTTTGATCTAGAAGTAAAATGGTATGCCCTTCTGAAGTTTTATGGGCATTTTCCTCTTCAACGAGAGTCTTTCTATCTGACATGGCCTCCACGTGGAACCCTTGCACGTTTTTTGGATGACGTGGCACTCGAATGGCTAATGAAGTGGTGTTGACATGGTACCGACCACTGGTCCATCTTTCACCAACTACCATTTACCCTTCTCTCTTCCTTCAAACACCTTTGGTCAGGTCCAATCTACCGAGCCATCAATTGCTTCATGCATAAACTTCCATCCAACACCCAGTGCATTCAATGTCAATTCAGTACACATGTCCACCAACCATCGATCCACCACACAACCTCCTAACCAACACTTGGGGAATTCAATGTCGGTTTATTACACCGGGCACCAGGCCACCAAGTACCCCATGATATCGGTCATCCATATCCTTGCTAGTCATTCTCATGCTTCTATTAAGTATGATTTGGTGATGTCCACTGATCCACGAGCCCATCGATCACCAGGCCACGTCGCTAGAGATTCCATATGGATATGTTCTAATCCACGTGTCCACTGGGCCACTAGGAACTGGTCAAAACACCCTGAATCTACTTCTTTCGAAATAATTTTTGGTCTGGTCCAATGCCTTTTTGCATGGTTTTGGACCTCTACACCAATCCTATACTCACACATGATGGATAATGGACCTGTTATACCCTAGTCTAGTGATAACTAAGGATATCACATCTTCAGGCCCACAGGTCCTAGACATAGAGTACCAAGACCCAGACGATTTGAGAATTGCCCCAGACGGCCCCTCTTTTCTTTAGTGCAGTCCATGTATGACCAACAA
This sequence comes from Picea engelmannii, assembly GCA_009831015.1. Lineage (NCBI taxonomy): Eukaryota > Viridiplantae > Streptophyta > Pinopsida > Pinales > Pinaceae > Picea > Picea engelmannii. Next base: position 6,042 of record ML790555.1, read on the forward strand.
CAATATACATCACACCAACCTAGTTCTGAAGTAACAATGAGTCTTTCTCCATGAGGTAATCAATTTGGGTATCATGGTATGTATCACTTTGATTTTTGAAGCACTTGAACATGTTGTATCAAATCCTTCTTCATTTCATGACGTTTTCATGGAAATTATGCTCTTTTCCTCATTCAAACCTAGAAGGGTGACATGGTGCCCTAGTAAGTTGATTTCCCTTTAGGATTGGTTTCTACTGGGTGGATATATGAAAATTCATCATTTGTTCCCTCCATACTTACCACTTTCCATCTTTATTCATTTTATCTCCCATATCCTTGTTTGGGCATTGGGATTGGTTACACTAGGAAGGGTTGTACCTTACCTCGTGCGAAGAAGGGCCTAAAGTCCCAGAGGGTAAAAGTAGCTAGAAAGAGTTAAAATACAACTTTGAAACCTTCAAGATGCATCACCCAGTGATCCCTAAGAAATCAGTGAAAAGATTCTTTGTAAGAAAAGCGGACCCAGAAGATCGAATAAACACTCAAGGTACTAGTTGAAGGATAGGAGGTCTCTTCACGAGCCAACCTATTATGACCATGGGCATGTAGCAGTATGACATTACCACCTATCTAAGCACCAAACTAGCATAGTGGCTCTAGGTGGTATAGACAAGAGAAAAAGGGTCTCATCATGAGCCATCCTTCTCATTTCCGTGAAATGTTTGTGGATAACACTGTCACTTCTGGCCATCAAGCCAAGATAGTGGCCCTCAAATATTTCCTTGAAACACAAGAGCAAAGGATAAAAAAAAATAAAGATATGAATAAAAGGCATTGAATGGGCTAGGAAAAAATCGTATTCATGAGAAGGTGCAACACACCCTCCACAAAGGCACCCGCATGTAAGACTCTACATTTCATTGTTATCACATGAACCCCATGCCTAAATATTTACCCAATGCCACCTCATACACTTACATGACTTGGACTAGATCCCACCTGGGAAACACCCCAAAATTAAGAGAGGTTAGCCCAATAGGACACCCTAAGACCATCTACAAACCTAACTTGTCAAATTACATAATTTCTTTGAGCATTTGTTTTGGGTTAAGGGGGGTTTGATACACATGTTCGAGTAATTTAATTATTAGATGTGATTTACATGCTATGATCCTTGTGACTTATGAACCACTAGAGGGCGTACTTGTTATTTCTATAGGACCTTTCCTGGTGGACAGGTACACATGAGGGAATGATTAGCTTGAACCTTCATGGGGGTTCAAAGCCCATAGATGTATGTTGAAGCCCGAGCTAGGGATAAGAAGTGATTGAAGTCTTGCACCAAATGAAGGAATAACATTGCCTTTGGAGGCACTGTGGAAGACCTAGACCTAAGGTCTCATGCTCCTCCCACCTAAAAGTTGGCCTTGGGAGGCCTTGGAAATCACATTTGTAGCCCTAGACCTCACCTTTCAGTTGGGGTTGTCATCTTGGAGACATTCATGAGGATATTTGCATGTGTGGGAAAATTTTAGGCCCTTGGAGGCCTAACATTTCATCTCTTTTTTCCAATGTTCCACACTTGAGGCCCAACGTCACCTTAAGAGGGCATGATGTCACCTTTGGAGGCCTAATTACATGCAAATTGAATTTATTTTGGTAAAATTACACCACCTTCTCAAGTAGTTGACCTGGAAGAGGAAGAGCCCAGAGGGAAAATGACCATGGAGATGGTGGAAGGTGAAACCAAGAATGAAGAAGTTGGTACAGGAATCATGCCACAAAGTGAAAGCAGGACAAGGGTTTTCAGCAACAAGAAACACATATTTAGCAAGATACCTGGGGCAGTATATCAGTCCAAAGAAGACTTGATGAACCAGTATGCTGTAAAAGGAAGTATGGCCAACAATGAGATAAGAGACATGTTGCTCGAAGTAGAGAAGCTCTCCCAGCAAAAAACGTCCTTGTTTTCAATCAACTATGTAGAAAGAAAGACATTTTATATAGCAATAACAGATGATGATAATGTGCCTGAAATCAAGATGCGCTGTGAGAATATTGGTGCTCGAGACAAAGTAAAGTTTCATAGGAATGATAGAGACATGTTGTATTTAGACTACCTAAGTTCCATTCTGAATGTTTCAAGACTGACGACACATGCACTAAAACTAGATGGACAATTGAAACAGGAGAAGGCATCCAACAAAGTCTGGCTGACGCAGGTCAAAAGGTTAGAATCTGAAGGCCCTAAAGGGATAAAGGATTCTCTAGACGAGAAAGATAAGATGATCCAAATCCTAAAGAAAAGGATGAAAATGTCCCCTACATATAATCCACAGACAAGAGAGCTAGTTGCTTTGGAACGGGAGAAGGAAACATTCAGACAAGAAGCACTCAATTACAAAGCTAAAGTGTTGCAGTTAGAAAAAGAGAAAAATAATTGGTCAGAAGCACAGGTAGCAACATTAGATATAGCTACCATTATACCTGCCAATACAAAGGTTGGATCAAGCATTGAGGGGCTAGTTCAAGCTATGTCCCCGGTAATCTTAAAAATAGGGGAAATCGAGGGCCTCAAAGAGGTCATAGAAAGGATGAAACAAGAGATGAAAGTGAAGGATGAGAAGATGGCTCCACTACAAAGAGAAAATCAAGATTTGCAAGAGAGGGTAAGAAAGATGAAAACAAGGTTAAAGGGTAAAACATTGTTGCAAGGAGCTAAACATGTGATCTGGGATGCTATTGTTGTAGAGGCTGCTAAATTCAGGGTTTATCTGAACTTTATAAATGAAAAAGACAGTGTGGCTTCCAAAGACCGAAGTTGGTGTATTGTTGTTAATAAAGTATCAGCCAAGAATCCCTTAGAATGGACCCAAAATGCTATTGATTTACTAAATTTTGTGTCCACTATTGATCTTCAAACTATTTGGGTAAAGGATAGAACTACGCTGATCATTTGGGCCCACAAGATCATTGCCAAACACAACCTTTTTAAATCGGTCCAGAACAAAGATATACAAATGGAGCACAATATACAGGAGTTTAAAGATACATTTGAACAATTTTTCATCAAGGGCCTTCCACCATTAAGGGATGGTAAAGGTTCATTATACAATCAATAAGACTACAATTCTCTCCTCATTCAATGCAGGATGGACCATTCCAAATTTGAAGCTATAGAGAAAAGTTTGAAAGGCCCAAGTCTGGTAGATTATTTGTCTACATATTTTGAAATTTTGAATAAATTTATAACACTAAAGGTCGGCTTGCCGACTATGTCTTACGCCACGTGCATTGACCTAGAGATTTTGACCAAAGATATGATGGATTACTAAATTCCCTCTTATTCACAATGGAAGGAAATCGTGTGGCTGGGTAAGAAAAAATGAAATCTCCCTGGAACCAGTAAATGATCTCCAAGTGTCATCAAATTTGCAGATTCAACAGAATATCAGAGTGAGACAGATGGTGAAGAGGAAGTCGAGTAGTCAGAAAAATTGTCCCTAATTTTGAAACATTTTTTTGTTAATCATTGTAAATCGATTCATATACTAAAACTGTCATCCGGAATTGTTTTAGAAACTGAAACACTTTAGTTTCAACCATTATACTCGAATTGTATAAATGTTGGGATATTTGAATGAATTAATGTTGGCAGAAGTGCAAGGGCACCTTTTGGTTACTGTGAACTCTATTGTAACTTTCTGAAGCTGAATTGAATATATATGCAGAATCTTTCGAAGTCTCTATGAAAAGATTGTAATGGTGATGGCGTGAGTTTTGTCTTCCTTTATTGTATGTATTTCCTATGATCTTTTATCGCATTTACATTTTCTGTTGTTTAAATTGGATAGTTAAAAGCTCATAATTCATCTTGTGATGCTCTCGGCTTAAGCAATTTAAATTGTGTAAATTTCTTCTTAACGAATTTAGAATTCATTTCGGTAATGCTCTAATGTAGTTATTTGTTTTCCCTATCTTCCCACACTCTACTTAAATTCATATATAACTAAGATTCATCACCTCATTTAGCCTTTATCCTCTGGAGAGTTCTAACAACTGATCATTGTTTTCATTCATTTTTAGAATTTTGACTCCATAGCCCTGTGTGTTCCTCCCCTTCATTGCCAACAACTTTATTAAAATCCCCCACACAAACCAAACCTAGCCACCGAGTCCCAAATAAATATCAAGTGACATGAGAGAGCCCTCTCTGAGTTGAGAAGGCTAGTGATTTAGCTCAAAAGTAGGTTGAAACAGCTACCTCTGTCATTTGTCTATAAGCCAGACAAAATTTATAGAGTGCTAACACGATGTTTTCAGGTGTGAGATAGAATGTTGAGCAAACTTCATTTTTTCTCCATTGGAATGTATCCATTCCCCCCACAAGTGCACCTCACTTATTCCCACATCACCAATCCACCTCACCAATCCCACTTGTGATATCATGGCCAATACTCAAGGAATTTCCCTCTCAGTCATATTTCTAGTTTTTTCTTTTATTCAATATAATAATTACATGCTTCATAACCACATTATATGAAGTGCTAGAATAATTAAAATCAAGGGGGAAAACAGAGTGTTACATATGTTTCCTTCCATACATGTGACAAGAGCCTTTTTTATTTAGTGTTGAACTTCTAGTATGATGAATTCTCAACAATATTTCCATATCCAAGAGGGCCCCTTGTGTATGGGTAACTATTGTTTTCTTACCTAGATATGTTTTACATTTGTTAACTAGTTCAATTTTGATTTCTTCCATTATATATTATGTTCTATTTAAATTTCATAATTTGTTTAATGAATGAATTTCTATAGGAATTACAAGGGTGTCGATCCGTGAGTTAGTGTTGAAAATATCACTTTATTAAACAATAAAAAAACTATTTTATTTTCTCTGAATAAATAATTTGTATATGTCGTGATAAAATAGTGATCTGGTAGACATTAGTTGTAGGTCACTAGAAATATCCGTGTAGTATTTTTCTGACATTTTTGAGTTGAATTTTAGATATTTAGAGGTTCTTCATAGGTAGAGTTTGCATTTTAAAAGTTGAAATAAGCTAAAACCTACACACATAGTGTGATCTCTTCATCAAGTGACGAGCCCATATTGATAATTTAATCCTCATAATTTAATTAATTGAATTGATTGATAGCCCAATAACCATTGAGGGTTAGCATTTTGACTTCCTTAACTCTCAAATAGTGAAAGATTTGTACCTTCTAGAATATTCTTGAAAATCAACGCATGGATGGATCCATAAGTTTGAGTAATGGGGGTTGATGTGGAATCCAATCATACCATGGTGGTCAACATAGTATGTCAACTTGGGGAGACATTACTTTTGCATGTGAACTTGGATTAAGGTTATCCTTATACTACAAGAAAGGTATTGATGCATAGAATATGGAATATTCCTTCAAAGTAGGTTTTCAACAAAAAAAGTGTCATTTGATTCCTAAAAATGGATATGAAATATTTTAGGTGATTTTTGACCCCAAATTTACAAATTGGAACTTGTCTTTCAAATGGCTTTATAAGTCGATTCATTGAATTTTTTCCACCTAGAAAGTATCAATATAGATAAAAAAATTATATAATGATCCAATTGGGGTCATACCTCCCCATTTAAGGAGGATTTTGGTCCACAAAATATTTACTTAATCAGGTGAGGAAATGTTTCCTCTACCTTCTCTCTCGAGTACCATTTGTCTTTGCCTATAACTTGTACTTTTAAACGGATCTGACAAGGGCCATGTGTCCCATGTATTATAGTTCCAAAATTCTTCTATAAAATTGTGTCTTCTTCCAAGTCTTCTTGAGCATCTGGTGCTAAGTCCTCTATGGTAGGTAGGAGCTACTCCTCATCTTGATCCATCATGGAAGGCTCATAGAGTTTCAAATTATCCACATTCACCACTAAGTAAATGCGCATGTATGGGGATAGAATGAGTCTGTAGGTGTTATCTCCCACCTTCTCCAATACCTCAAAAAAAAGATAATGCAAAACCTTTTTCTTCTTACCATAACCCTATAATATTTTTTTGTTCATATTTAACCAAACTTTGTCTCCCACTTTAAATGAATTCTTGGTTTTTTGTTGATCATGTATGTCCTTATATTTGTTTTCTTATGTCTTATTCAATGTTTCATGCACTTGAAAATTGATCTTTCTAATCATTTCAAAACAAAAATCTTCTTTCAGTGCCTCCCTTGTGGTGTCTTCCCTTACTCCTCCTTGTTCTCCATAAACAACATCCAAGGGTGAAGGTGGAAAATACCCAAAGAAATTTTCAAGGGGGGAATTACTAGTAGAAGTGTGAACTTCTCTATTATAAGATTGTTGAATATAGGCCATATATTCATCCTAGATATTCATATGCTTCTAATTGTAACCACTCAAAAGCTACACCAAAATCATGGTGACTACTTTTTTCTATCGACCTCTCTATGAATGGAATGATGTATATCTCTTCAACTTAGTTCCCATATTCTCCCAAAGTGAAATCCAAAAGGAACCAAGAAATATCGTATCCCTATCTAAGATAATGCTCATTGGTATCTCAAAATGTACCCATACATGTGTTATAATTTTAGAAGTTACAGTTATCTTATTTAACATTCATTAACAATTGCATGTAATAGGATCACTCAAATATAAAAAATCACAAAATAGAAGATATATCCTAGGAAAACCTTGTGGGGGAGAAAACCCAACAACAAATTCTTTAGTACAGATTCCTTCAACCAGTATAATGTCACATTATAGCTAACCACAAATAGACCAAGACCAAGATACCAAAGACAAATAAACCAATACCTCTTGCGCTAGATATCCTTTCCTATGCTGCAAATACACAAGAGAAGGAGAGTTGTGTGTATATACAAATGAGAGAAACCTGACCTCTATCTATACACATCACTTGACTCCCGAAAAGATGCAACCCTAAGAGGGGTTGTTTTGAATTTTACAATAAGGATAACAATAAAATAATAATTTATTTTGAGACAATTTATACAATAAGATTACAATAAACTTCTCGAGGTTTGACCAATACAAATACAAAACAATATCTTTCGTAGTTATATTAAAATATCAACAATCCCTCTTAACTAGGAAGGTATTCTTTGTTTCCACACGAGCTCATAATAAAGCATATTGATATTCAATATCACTTTGTGAGAGACATGGTTGACTATTTAACACTGGATTGTTGACTATGTAACACTGTAACCCCCTGTATGCAAAGAAAACAACAAGTGGGAGAATGTTGGGTATGCATTATATTATTTGAACGAGTAGCAGGGGGGTGCAGAGGGGTGAAATGCAGGGGTTGAAGGCAAGCACCCCCAAGAATTTTTTTTTGCATCAAGAAATGTGTTGCATTTTTTCCTAGTTTTTTGTGTTGTCTCAATTTTCACATCCATTGCTGGGATGTTTTTCGGCAGATGTTTTTTTTTTTTTTTTCCGATGGTTTTCTATTTGTAGTTAAGGAATTAAGGTTGTTGACTAATCCAGGTCATTGGGTTAGGCTTTTATATGCCACTGGATCTTATATGTATATTGTATTGTAAACAATGTATGACTATGAATGAATATAGAATATGTTGGTTTTCCCGATTTGGGTTTCCAGGGGAAAAATCTTTGTGTAATGTTTCTATTTTCCATAGTATATTTTCTGTTCTTTTACTCAAAATTTGTTTGCAGTAAATATTGTACAATGTTAAAATCTACATTTGGTATTAGATCTTTGTTGGCTTCCGGGGATGCCTTTGTGTTCAAGGGTTTGGATCAGGATTGTGATAAGCCTTGTTATAGTGGGAGATATGTGGTATTGATTTTTTAGGTGAAAAGAAATGGAGAGAAATTCAAAAATGGAGATCAAGAAGTTTAATGGGAAAAGTTTTGAGTTGTGGAAGCTCAATATGGAAGATATTTTGGTGGACAAAGATTAGTGGATCGTGGTAGATCGAGGTACTGCACCTACAGGAACTTTAACAAATGACTGAAAAAATTTGGATCGAAAGGAGAAGACAAAAATCTGTCTATGTATCTCAGATTCAATATTACTGAATGTGTCAAAGGAATATACAACCAAGGATTTATGGGATAAGTTGGGGAAGTTGTATCAGTCTATGTCCCTAGTAAATAAACTATTCTTGGGAAAGAATTTGTATAAACTAAGGATGAGAGATGGAGACTTGGTGGTAGAGCATTTGAACTCCTTCAATACTTTGGTAAGTGTGTTAATATCTGTTGACATTAAAATTTCAGATGAATATAAGTGTATCAGTTTACTATGTTCTTTACCAGACTCGTGGAATAGTCTGGTTGTGGCCATAGGTAGTAATACAACTACCTTGAAGTTTGATGAAGTGGTCTCATCCTTATTGTCATAAGAGATGAGATGAAAGAATATGTAAGGGTATAGCACAGATGCATTATTTGCAAGAGGATGCTCCTGGGAAAGAAATAGATATAAGTTATCAAGTGGGAGATCTAAGTCTAGGGGCAGATATAAATCTCTCATAAATTTTGTAAAGGTATGCTGGAGATGTGGAAAAGAAGGGCACTACAAGAAGCAATGTAGATCCAAAGTTGAGAAAAAGAAGGGATCCGAAGAATCTCCTCCTACAGAAGAAAATACCTCCAAGGAAGAAGGAGGGGATGTGTACTTGGATTCTTCAAGAACACATGAAGATAATGAGGCATGGTTGGTTGAATCAAGTTCATCCTTTCATACGACTTTTCACAGGGAGTGGTTCTATGAATATGAAACGTATGGTGGAGGTAATGTTTTCTTAGATGATGATTCGACAACCAAAATCATAGGATGAGGAAATTTCAAGTTGAGGATCATAGATGGAAGGATTAGAACATGTCCTGGTGTTCTACACATCCCAAGTTTGGCCAGAAATTTGATTTATGTAAGAAAAATAGAGGATGCAGGGGTAAAATCAATATTTGAAAAGGAAACTAGCAGGAGGGTTTGAGGAGAAATGGTGTTGTTGAAGGGAGTTTGGTTCAAAAATCTGTATAATATGCAAGGAAGCACTATTAGTGATGGGTGTAATAGTTACCTTTTTCTTGATATTGGAGTTGAAAAAGAAATAAATCCTACAGTTTTTCGAGAAAAGGTTGTGCTATGGCATCAAAGACTGGGGCATATCGGAGAGAAGGGTTTTCGACTACTACACAGTAAAGGTATGTTTGAAGGTATGTATAACTTCTCTATGGATTTTTATTTATGTGAAAATTGTGAGAAGCAGAATAGGGTAAGATTCCCCTCTGGTGCAACGAGGGAAGAAGGAATTTTAAAGTTAGTTCAGAGTGATGTTTTTGGACCTGTGTTGGTCCCATCATTGGGAAAAATTGTGTAATATGTCTCATTTATAGATGAATTCTCGTGGAATACTTGGATATATTTCCTCAGTAAGAAATTTGAAGTCTTTGACGGGTTTAAAGAGTTTAAGGCTCTTGTTGAGAATCAAACCGAGAAAAGAATTAAGGTGTTGAGGACAGATAATGGTAGAAAGTTTTGCAAGAATGAATTTGAAGAATTATTTAAGAAGTGTGGTATAGCATGGAAGAAGACTACTCCATATATACCTCAAAATAATGGAGTTGCAGAAAGGATGAACAAGACGTTGATGGAAAAAGCAAGGTGCATGCTGAAAGGTGTTGGTTTATGAAAAGAATTATGGGCAGAGGCAATGGGTATTGCATGTTACCTGGTCAACAGATCACCCTCATTAGTGCTAGATGACAAGACTCCACAAGAGGTATGGACTGGTAAGAAACATTCTCTCACACATCTCAAGTTATTTGGTTGTGATGCATATGTTCATGTTCCAAAGGAAAACATGAGTAAGCTAGATAAGAAGGCTAGAAAGTGTATGTTTATTGGATATAAATATGGTCTCAAAGGTTATAATCTTTAGAACCCAAAAACTAAGAAGGTAGTGTATAGTCGAGATGTGGTATTTAGAGAAATGAAGGATGTTGTTAAACAGGAAATCGTACCAAGTAAGGAAGAACCAAAGAAAATAGAGTTTGATTTAAAGGATGATGAATCAGACTCTATAGAAGAACATGAATTAGAATAAGAAGAACCTCATACTCTAGTATTGAGGAGATTGGTTCAAGAAATAAGGCTACCAGAAATGTATACTCCATGTGATTTCCATTCAAATTTTTCTTTGTGTATTACTGATGATGATCCTAGGACTATCAGGGAGGAAATGGATTCAGAGGATGGAAATCTATGGAAAAAGGCCATGGTGGAATAAATGGTAGCATTGGATAAGAATGAGACTTGGGATCTAGTGTAGTTGTCGACTGGAAGAAATCCCATTGGTAGAAAATGGGTATTTAAAAAGAAGTTGAATGAAGAAGGAAAAGTGGAGAAATACAAAGCTCGACTAGTAGCAATGGGTTATTCCCAGGTTGAGGGAATTGATTTTGGTGAGATTTTTTCTCTTGTTTCCAAGTTAACCTTTATACGATTTATGTTATCTGTTATTTCTACATGTTATTTTGAAGTAGAATAGACGGATGTGAAAACAACATTCCTACATGGGATATGGAAGAATAAATCTATATGAAGCAACCATAAGGATTTGTTGTAAAGGGAAAGAAGGAGCCGGTATGGAAGATGAAAAAGTCCCTGTGTGGTTTAAAACAATCACCAAGGATGTGGTATAAAAAATTTGATACTTATATGCTCGGATTTGGCTTCATAAGAAGCAAAGAGGATCACTCTGTGTATTTTAAATTAATTAGTGATCATTTGGTTTATTTGGTCTTGTATGTGGATGACATGTTGCTGATAGGAAACAACAAGGAGATTATCCAGGATCTGAAAACTCAATTTTCCTCTAAATTTGACATGAAGGATCTCAGTGATTCAAATTTCATTTTTGGAATGGAAATTAAAAGAGATCGAAAAAAGAGGAAACTCTGGTTAAATCAGAGAAAATATGTCGAGACAATATTGCAGAGGTTTAATATGAAGGAATGTAAACTGGTCAAGGTTCCTATTTATGTTGGTGTAAATTTATCTGTGGATCAGTGTTCCAAGATGCAGGAAGAGGAGGAGGACATTTCTTTTGTTCCATATGTGAGTGTAGTTGGAATTTTGATGTATGCAATGGTATGTACTAGACCGGACATTGCACATGCAGTGGGAGTTTTGAGGAGATCTATGTCAAAACTAGGGAAGGAGCATTGGACAACAGTAAAAAGGGTTTTCAGGTATTTGTGTGGCACTGGTAGCTATGGATTATGCTACCAAAGAAGATCGAGATTGGAAAGAGTGTTGGATATAAATGTTTTTGTAAATGCACATTGGGCTGGATATCTGGATCAGAGGTGATCTACAAGTGGGTATGTGTTTAACCTGTTTGGAGGAGAAATAATTTGGATGAGTAAAATATAGGGTGTAGTGGCACTTTCAACTACAGAAGTTGAATACATGGCAACCACTCATGCAAGTAAGGAAGCAGTATGGTTACAAATATTGTGTTCAAGTATTGGGTTGGTACAAAAAGTTGTATGGATAGATTGTGACATTCAGAGTGCAATTTTTCTGGCGAAGAACCCGACTTATTATTTAAATACAAAGAATATCGATATTCAATATCACTTTGTGAGAGACATGGTTGACTATGTAATCCTATAACCCCCTATATGAAAAGAAAAAAACAAGTGGGAGAATGTTGGGTATGTGTTATATTCCTTGCACAAGTAGTACTGTCAATGGAAAACGTCTTGCATTTTTGCCTTCATTTTCATGTCCATTGTTGGGTGGTTTTTCGGGCATGGTTTGTTTTGTCGATGGTTTTCAATTTTTGATTAAGTAATTAGGGTTGTTGACTAATCCAGGTAATTGGGTTAGGGTTTTGGATGCCGCTGGCTCCTATATGTAAATTGTATTGTAAACAATGTATCAATATGAATGAATATATAATATGTTGGTTTTCCCGGTTTGGGTTTCCAAGGGAAAAAAATATGTGTAATGTTTGTATTTGTCATTGTGTCTTTTTTGTTCTTTTATTGAAAATATGTTTGCAGTAAATATTGTACAAGGTTAAAATATATAAATCAAACTATATATAGAGTTAGATTTTGATATAATAATGTGTAGTTCTCAAAAATACCTTTCAAATGGGCTATCACATGCCTAAAATGAAGATCGTATGCAAACTTTACAACCCTAGGAAGTTAATGTACTAACTTACCCCAACGTGGCGCACATGAATTTTGGCACTTCATCTCCTAGGGTTAGGTTTTTTTATGTATAGGGTTTTGGTATTCATGTTTATCATAAAAAGGCTTTTAGAACCTCATTGTAATCATCTTCTTGCAAATGAGTGTAGCCATCACATCTATTCTCAGAGATAAAGCTGTCATCATTCTAGCGAGTCTTGCACTCTATATTTTTACAGTGTTTGTACATTTATTTCATTAATAGAAATCATTTATTGTTGTATTTCTCTATTTTTGGCAATTTTTATGTGTATTTCATTGTAATATCTCTTCTTTCATTTCATTCCGAAAGTAATCTGGATCAATGGGATTGTCTGGTTTCTGGAATATTTGACTGTCCAAAAAGAGATTACACCATAGGACCTTCTTCACCATAATGTTGTACACTAGTTTTTTATCTAATTTCATCCATTTTAATATCAACTCCAAGCAAATCCTCTATCATCTGGTCATCCACAAAAAATTGTCTTGATGAGATATTGTTTGGATTTCTCCCTAGTTAACTCTTTCACTTTGCTTCAGGTGATGGAGGAGAAACAATAGAGGCATTTATTCCGCTAGAAATTGGATTTCCCTTTTCTGAAAGCTTACACTTTTACATACATAACTTTGATTTTTCTCTTTCTTCTTCTACCTTTTCGATCAATTTATTTTTTCTCGAGGACATTCTTTATCAAATCTGCACACTCTATTCTTTCACCTTTATTAGTTTATCCATTTCTCCTTCCATATCTCTTATCTGTGCATTATGTTCCATGATAAGCTTCAACATCTCCTCTTTGTGGCCTTCTGTTTCAACCACCTCTTTTGCTTGTGAATCTTCAGTAGTTGGAAGCTTTAGTTTCTTTCTCAAGGATTTTATATCAACATTACTATTCTTCAATAATTCCTCAACTCCATTGACATTTGATGGGTCATACCCAATCTTCAGCACCAATTCTTCTAGTGTTTTGATCCTGTTGTCCTTGGCCAGAGAAGAGATTTTCTCTAGTTTCAATTGGGACTGAATGCTATTCAGAGACACCAACAATTTTGAAGAAGTCAATGAGGTGTTTGTCAAGGTGGAGAATATCATCTCCCATGTTTTCCTGTGCATGTCCATTTGGTCCACTGGATGGACCTCCTTCAAATCAAACTCAAAAGAAGTCTTCTTGTAATCAGCAATTGTCTTGGGAGGTGGAACTTGTGCTTGCAAGAATGCCATTTGGATTCTTACTTTCTTTATTTCAAATGCTGAGATCAGTCTGTGTTGAGAAGTGGAGGTATGCTTCCATAATTAAGCATATGTGTTGTTTTTTAGGAGTTCATTCCTCTGTTTGATTTGTTTGTTCCCGTCAAAGGTATTTGACTATGTTTTCTCATGGGATGGTTCAGCTAACAAAGTAGTGTATGTTTTATTTTAGATGAATATGTGGACACTATGAACTGACTATCTGAAAAGGTTGAGGAATGTGGTGTCTCCATGACTGTGGTGGACTGTATTTCTCCTTCTTTGAGCAGGTCTGGTGTGTGACCGGTTTTGGCCCTTTTTCTGTAGACCTGGAAGTATTCAACTGACACCTTTGTGACTAAAGGGGAAACTTCTTTCCTTGATCTCTTTTCTTTTTTTATTTGAGGTGTGTTGGTATGTGAAGCAGTGGGAGGGAGAGGATGTTATTTTGTTTCCATAAAAGTGTTTCATCCTTGGCTTTGTTCTGTTGCTCAGCATGAAAACCACTAGGTGATAAAAATGGTCTATTAAATCTGTGAAGATGAGTTCAGTTGAATTTTTCCTCACTAGTGAGGTCAATGAGGTCACTGACTATGGGTTTCCTTCCTGATCCAATTTCTGAAAATCACATGGAAACCTGTTTGACTGAAAAAACAACAATAAATACACCAACAATGAGGAATATCTGAACATTCCTTGTGTTGAAAACCTGAAAAACTGATCATGTATGTTATCATCCAGAAACTGACTGAAATCAAATTGAACTGTGGCTTTTTGTTGTTTTTAAGCTTCTGTGGTGAGGAGTTTCACATATGTTATTCGGAAAATCCACAGTAGGTATCATTTCGTCGTCGACGTTTCGAATCCGAAATAGGATTCATCATCAGGACTAATCGTCCTGATGATGAATCCTGTTTCGGATTCAAAACATCGACGACGAAATGATACCTACTGTGGATTTTCCGAATAACATATGTGAAACTGTGGCTTTTTCTTTTAATGAAACAATGGAAAAAAAACACTAAGATAGGTTCATATACCCATTCATCTGAGAAGTATCCTAACATGTAACAAAGAATAGAAATGATCTGGTTTTCCCTAACAAAGTGTATAGAGGATGGATAGGGACGAGTTTTCTAAGATGGAAGGAGTTTTCTAAAATGGAAGATTTTTTCCCAGTTTGGGTTTCCAGGGGAAAAATCTATGTGTAATGTTTGTATTTGCCATTGTATCTTTTCTGTTCTTTTACTAAAAATCCGTTTGAAGTAAATATTGTACAAGGTTAAAATATACAAATCAAATTGTAGATCTCATGGAATAATGCTTAGTTCTTGAAGAGACCTTTCGAATGGGCTATCACACGCCTAAAACAAAGATCGTATCCAAACTTTATAACCCTGGGAAGTTATTGTACTAACTTACCCCAATGTGGCACACACGAATTTTGGCACTTCATCTCCTGGGGTTAGTTTTTTGGATATATAGGGTTTTGGCATTCATGTTTATCATAAAAAGGCCTTCAGAACCTCATTGTAATCGTCTTCTTGCAAATGAGCGTAGCCATCACATCTATTCTCAGAGATAAATCTGCGACCATTCTAGTGAGTCTTGCACTCTGTATTTTTACTGTCTTTGTACATTTATTTCATTAATAGAAATAATGTATTGTTATATTTCTCTGTTTTTGGCAATTTTTATGTGTATCTCATTGTAATATATCTTCTTTCATTTCATTCCGAAAATAATTTGGATCAATGGGATTATCTACTTTCTGGAACATTTCGCTGTCCAAAAAGAGATTACACCATAAGATCTTCTTCACCACAATGTTGTACACCAGTTTCTTCTCTAATTTCATCCATTGTATTATCAGCTCCAAGCAAATCCTCTATCATCTGGTCATCCACAAAATTTTTTCTTGATGATATATTGTTTGGATTTCTCCCTAATTAACTCTCTTTCTTTTCTTCTGGTGATGGAGGAGAAACAGTAGAGGCATCTATAATGCTAGAAATTGTATTTCCCTCTTCTGAAAGCCTACACTTTTACATACATAACTTTGATTTTTGTCTTTCTTTGTCTACCTTTTCGATCAGTTTATTTTTTCCCGAAGACATTATTTATCGAATCTAGTGGTTCACCATGTTTAAAGATAAGAATTGGATTCCAAACACCCACCACAATTTTGTCTTTGTATTATTTAATAAGGCACAACCAAGTGGATAAATGTTTTTTTGTATTACAAAAGAAGACACATCTAATAATTCCAATTCCAATTCATTTCCAATTTCACTTGGACAAATTTGTCTTCCAATTCCAAGAAGATACAAACAACAATTCCAATTTCCCTTGGAAAAATTTGTCTTCCAAGTCCAAGAAGAATCAAGAAGATAAAAACAACAATTCAATTCGCACTTCAACAAATTTTTCTTCCAATTCCAAGAATATACAAGAAGACACAAACAAAAATCCCAATTTCACTTGGACAAATTTGTCTTCCAATTCCAATAAGACACAATTAGATACAAACAACAATTCCAATTGAACTTGATAAAGTTGTCTTCCAAATTTTCCTTCAATGGTTTGACAATTGCACAAAAGTATTTATGAATCTAATAAGAACACTAAAAAGAGTAAGACATGTATGTGAGAGATGTTTTTGTCTGAAGTTGTCTTGATTTTTTCGCAACCATGAGATATATGAGGTGGGGTGTGCTTGGAACCAAAAAATTCCCAGCAGGAACATGCATGTGTTCCTAGAATGCGTGCATGTTCTAGGAATCCCCACACATTCCTGGTGAGCATAAATGACCAACTCAATCAAGTTACGGGAGCGCGTTCGCACTCCTAATGCAACATATATGGAATTTAATATACACCAAACATCTTTATGAATAAAAATGTATAGGGGTATGGGGATAAATAAGGCCTAAGGGATTAGGATTGAAAGTGTTTTCAAGGATAGAGAAATGGTTAGAGCACCAAGATGTGGGTGAAGTTGGTGCAAGGGTTTTACACAAGGTATATGCATAGTGCACTAAGGTCTCGAGTTACGATAGGGTTAAGGATTGTGTATAATTCATGCCTAGGCTTAGATGGAGCTAGGGGGTCTATGTCATTGTCTACATTAATCTCTAGGTCAACGTCTAAATCTAGATCTAGCTCTATGTGGTGGTCTAGGTCATGGTCTACGTCAAGCTCTAGGTCTAGTGAAAAGATATTTGGAGGAATGGAACCTACTGAAATGGACATTATGACCGTTTGGAGGATTAAATATTATGATATTGCAGTCCAACCAATTTGAAAGGACCGTTTGGAGGTGGAGAGATAGTGAGAATGAAATGAACCATTTGGAGGCCCAGACATCATGAGATTGCAGTCCACTCGAGTTGAAATGATCATTTGAGGCTGAAACATGTGAGATTGTAGTGCACCCTTTCAAGTATTGACTTGAATCAGATTATGATTAGGGTTATATTCTATATTTTTTGGAAAGGGGTGGAGACCAGAAAATTCATTGCAAAGAGAACATCGTTTGCATTTATTTCATTTACAATTTTTCCTTTGCAGTTTGTTTTCTTTGTTGTTATGAATTTCCTTAAGGCTCGCAGAGTAGGTATCATCTTTGATTTCATGAATCTACAAAGTAATCTTCTTTATGTGACTGGATTAATCAATATCTGTGTGCAGGTTAAATATAATGAGTAATAGAGGAACAAAAACAAATCATGATAGATTTCATTATTTTGGGCATTGTCAAGCTCTAGGTCAATGCCTAAATATAAATGTATCTCTATGTCACTTTCTAGGTCATGGACTATGTCAAGATATAGGTCATCATCTAAATTTATCTCTAGCTCTATGTCATGGTCTAGTTCATGGTATAGGTCTATGTCATGGTTGTGGTCGTGGTCATGGTCTAGATATATGGGGGGGAGGTGTTAAAGAGTGAGAGAGTGAGAGTATGGGGGGGCTCTATCAATCTCTAGGTCAATGTATAACTCTATATCTATCTCTATGTCATGGTATAGGTCATGGGGGGAGATAGTGAGAGTGAGAGAGTGAGAGGAAGAAGGGAAAAAGAGGCGGGGGGTTGGCAGGGGCGTAGAGATATAGGTGGATCTAGGTGGTGGTCTAGGTATATTTCATGGTCTAGATCATGGTCATGTTCATATAGGTACTTTTATAAGTAATCCATTGGAATAATAATAAAAAATTAACACTCACCTTACATGTGAGGCTACATTTCTTTGTTGCACATATCCTTTATTCATTGTGAGACATCCCTCTCCTTTATATGAAAATAGAGAGAGGGAGGTATAAATAGGGGAAAATAAGAGGAGAGAGAGAGAGAGAGAGAGAGAGAGAGAGAGAGACAGAGAGAGAGAGAGA
>ML790555.1:33414-51964 GCA_009831015.1 Picea engelmannii
AATGGGGGATAGAATGTGATTGTGCACGAATATGGGAGGAAGAGAGAGCTAGAGAAAGAGGGGAGGTAGAGAGAGGTAGACAAAGTATGGAGGTGGAGACTGAGTGTGTTAAAGTGTGGGAGGGAGAGAGAGGAAGACATAGAAGCGGAATAGAAAAAGTGTGTGTGAGAGTGTGGGAGAGAGATGAAGGAAGACATAGAGGGGGAATAGAAATTATGTGTGCAAGAGTGTGTGAGGGAGAGACAAGAATACAAAGAGGGGAGGTAGAGAGTGAGTATGTTAGACTGTGGGAGGGGGAGAGAGTAAGACACATAGTGGGGGTTGTTATCACTGAAATTTTGTCTGCAAGTGGTTACATGAATAAAAACATCTCCAAACACCTATTAGTTCACCTGCAGCCCCAAAAATGCATTTCCAAAAGGCACAAACTATACAAATGGTAAAAAAATTGACATGGGCTAAAACACTAAAGGAAGCACATGCACGTGCATAGGCCAAAGAAGCCAGAAGAGCGCACATGCACTCGATGCACGATTGTGTATGACAAAAGCCGCACACTCCTGTGAACGATGCATTTATGGTTCTTTTCGGCCCCTCACCCACTTCTGTACCAACTCCCAACTTGATTTGATCCTCAAATCTGAGCTGAATCCGAGTGGGGGGCTGGTCAAAGACCTAAGGGTGCCCTAAAGAGCCCCTTGTTCACACTAAAGACCAATTCGATATTGCCTCAAAACTTGCTATTAAAAGAGGGCATGGGTTCATTAATACTTCAAGAATCTTATTGTATTGTTATGGTGCCTCTATTCTCCTACAAGAAAACTCTTTTCTTCTTGGAGCATATTAGTATCATCTCATTAAGCTATTCCCATCACCCCTTGAGGGAATCAACTTGGATTTCTTCACCATTTTCTTTCTAGTTTACCATTTGTAAGAAGAGATCTCACAGAGGGGACTCAAGAACCCTCCTAAGAAGGAAGAGGGGATCCATAATTCCTCCTTTTTCTGCGGTGTTTTCCCACTAATATACTTCTCCATTAGTGGCATGAATATTGGTCATTTGTTTGATTGATTTTGGTTCTAACTTCCTTATGCATTTTAGTTTCATTTATTTCGTTATTTCTTTAGTTGTTGTTAGCTTAGTTGTTTGTTTATTTCATGTGATTGAATCATGTGATTCATACACTAACATATGTCCTGTCTAGCAGACCCAACTAGACTTCCAAGTGCCCTTATTTTTCTCATTCAAGTGGCGAAAAACACACAACATATTGATGACCATACTGGGGATAAGGTATCAATTTCATCCCTATTTGGGTTGTTTGAGAACTTCTTTTTGACTCATTTTCTTTGCAGGGATCATAACCGACCTAGCCTGACCTGCAAAGAGCTTGGTTTGGAGCTGGAAGAGGAGAATTTCACTTAAACTCCCCCTGCCCCTCCCTAACATGTATTAGAATGTGCGTGGGTATTTTGGTCCATAAACGTGCATTCCGATCATTATGTGCCCACAACACTTTTGTTCTCTGTGCATTCTATGCACAATGCGCCCAAAGGTCCTCCGTTCTCTATGCATTATGCACAAGTTATTCCCACTGTGCCTCTGTCTGAACTGTAACCCGTACATTTGTCTAGAGTCTTGAAATTGTAAGAGTTTTTGTGCGATTTTTAAAGGCCCATAGCCTTCCAAATAGTGCTTTTATGAAATTTGTAAATGCACTAGACTTAGATTCCCTCTCCACATGAAGGGTTAGTCAAAACATAGGCACTTAAGGGGTTAAAAAGAACCATATTTCTCCTTTTTTTCTTTGATTTTCCACATGGATGGCTTGTTTTGATTGTAAAAATTAAGTTGAGATCATTTACTATCACATATATAAACACTTGCATTGGAACAAAAAATCAAACTTCAATCATTGAGTATGCTCTTCTCTCGCACCATAGCGCCATCTTGAGACTCAAAAAAATGATTGAGGGAAGATTTCATCTCCGTTAAAAAAGAAAATCTTTAGGAGAGGACAAAGCCCCCCTAGGGCTCCTCTTAGTTTCATTTTTCAAAACACCTTAAATTTGTAAGGGCCCATACATGCCCACATGTTTCAAAGTTAGGATAATGTTTGAAGCTACTTTCTTAGTTTACATCACTAGGGGAGTTTAAAGAATATTTTAACGGGCCCATACATGCCCACATGCTTGCAATCTAGGAT
The DNA here is from genome assembly GCA_009831015.1 of Picea engelmannii. Classification (NCBI taxonomy): domain Eukaryota; kingdom Viridiplantae; phylum Streptophyta; class Pinopsida; order Pinales; family Pinaceae; genus Picea; species Picea engelmannii. The sequence goes on from ML790555.1 coordinate 35,622, forward strand.
AATTTTTTGAACCTTTATTAGATTAAATCACATTAGGGAGTCTAAAGGATTGGTGAAGACCCACAGGTCCACATGCTAGTTCTTTAAAGACTTTAAAATTTTTCAAGGTTGTACCAGTGTCATCTAGTAAGATAGGTAATCAAGATTTGTAAGGACCATAAGAAGTCCACATGTTGCAAGGTGACACCTAACTTATTAAAAATTTGGCACATTTTATCACTTTCTCACACACAAAGTCACTCCTCACTCACATAATTTCATATCGAATTGTGAAGGTTGAAGTAGGTCTCCTCCAAAGGGATTCTGAAATGACCCACTACTTCTTGAATAAGTTATCCATTAATTCAAACGAGATTGGTTCACACCCCCAATCTCTCAACCAACCACATCTAATTTTTTTTCTAAAAACTCACCAAGTTTTCCTCCACGGGAGGTGCCAAAAGAAATATTTTAGTCTAGGTAGGATCTTGGGGGTAGGCATCCAAATAACCCCCCGTTATCTGGTTCTCGCATCTTCAAACATTAGAATTTGACATATAGGGAAATTTAAAATCCTCCAAGTCAAGTGTTCCTAACACCATAAGGAAGGGAGATACCCATAAAGGGTTGAAGGTCAAGGTCCGGTTGGTTTGTGCATCCCCCCTTGAGGCACCCACCTCTTGGAAGTGATCCAACCCATGACCCATTTCCGAGGCCAAAAATCTTGATGTCTCACTTTGAATGAGGTACATAATGGTCAAATTTTCGGACAACTACCCAGGTGGCAATTGTGGGTTGCAATTGCACCTTGATTGGATTTTGTTTGTCTATTGGGAAATATTGCCAGCGCTTTTGCGATATGCACCCTCTCCCCTCATTATAATTGATTACTTCATCCTTCACTAGTTCCTCTTTCGGTGGCTTTAGACCCCCCTGTTGAGTACTATTGGAAGTTCTAGTACTATTTGAGAGGAAGGGTGTTACGTCTGTTTAGGACATGAGCATTTGTTTTCTTTGTTCTCCCACGTGGACAAAATACACCTACCCACATGTATGCCTATTTTTCAATTAATTTATGTATGATGGTCTGGTGATTTCATACGATTGTGAGATATATTATGAAGGTCCAAAATATACAAATCTCTTGATTCATTTATTTCTCTCATCACCATTTTTCACACATTCACTTTGCTAGTCAGACATCATAGGGGACCCACATAATCCCTGCCGTTCCAAATGCTTGTAAAATCTCCCTCCTATCCTAGGAGGATTTCCGAGTTTCTCCAACTCACTAGCTCAACCATCTCACACCCCTATGAGTGCTACCATTTTGGGATCAACTTTACTTGGGTCCACTTCCCAAGGTCATCCATCCACTAACTCTCCTTCACAAGGAGGCGGAGGGTACACTTCTTCCCAAGGGAGAAGTAAACCTCCACCAAGCCCCCCTCAAGGGTCATGTCCACTACCTTTTCACACCATGGTTGGTACTAATCCTCCATCACCACTCCACATGCCGTATTTGGCCTCCCTCAACATACCGGATCTAGGTAATCTCACGAATGATCCTATATTGAACGACCCCACATGGCCTGCAATGCCTACCAAACTACCTTCCAAAATTTCCAAGTTTGAGGGAAAGGTGGGAGAAGATCTTGCCAACCATATCATGACCTTCCACTTATGGTTCTCTTCACACAACATCATTGACAAATCCATTCGATTAAGGTTATTTCAGTGCACACTCATAGGTCCATCAGCCAAATGTTAAGTGGACAAAAAATCAGGGTCCCACGTGACTTATGAATCATTGGCCAAAACATTTTTGACCTTCTTTCAACTACCAGTTCATCATGACAATGGTCTATAAATTCTCTCTGAGTGTAAACAAACCTCATCCACACATATCACTGACCACATTCACGAATGACGTCGGTGACGTAGTTTATGCAAAGTAGAAACCACCAAAGAAAAATGCCTCGATTGGTTTCTCAGATCACTCATCTCTATCCTTGCCGAAGATGTGGCCTCCACCTTCCCCCAAACTGAAGAGGAATCCATCAGCAAGGCTCAACAATATGACATCATTTATGCTCAGTTAGGTTACTTATACACAGTACTACCTGACACCCCAAGACCCGTACCATTCGGCCAGGACAAATCTAGGATGTCTCACGCGGTGAATGGATTTATTGGTACAAAACCACACCACAATATGTACATCCAACCACCACCTATGTTTGGTACGCTCCTCCCCTTTATCAACATTCATATCCTATTGTTTCCCCTCAGTCATTGGGGACACCCCCACCGGTACCCATGCCATATCCAGTCTCTCAATCCAGTACGGGTCCACCCCCAAACCCTAGATATAATCCTAAAAATAGTGGAAGTACATCTACTTCCTATATGCCATATGGATCCTATCCATAGAACAATCCATATTTCCCATTTCCTGGTCCTCCCCAACCGATTAATCCTCCATCGGGACAACCACATGTCGACATCAACTTTGTTCATCCCTTTCCCATTTAACAAGTTCATACATTTGAACAGTTGAATACGACCAATCCGACTCATAAGAAGAAAGGGAAAAACTGAAACAATGACAACCCAAGACTAGGAGGGAATAACCCCCACAATCATCCCGCTGGGGAAAACGAATACCAATAACGCCAGGGGAGGAACAATAATAACAACCTTCATATGAACTTACATGCGCTATATGTGGTGATTATGGACATCATACTCATCATTTCCCTCAAATTCTTGATCTCCAAAATATGAGGGCATCCATGAACTCATAGGGCCCTCTGACACCACCTTCCCCTCAGCAGGCCCCACAATAGTATTTGCAACCACTGCCTCCGACTGTCTTGCAAAAACCCATACCATACCAAGGTGTGATGAACACCCAACAAGTAATCAACCCTGACCCACCAAAAATGGGGCAATATCCAAACTCGGATACCTCTCTACCCAGCAATCCAGTTGATCACATTGTCCTCCTCACTAGCGAAGAAATTCTTCTACAAACCCACAACTGCCAATAGGATATGCCTCCTGAATCTACCCCAAAAAAATCAGAAACATATCCAACTACTGTAGGACAACCATTTATGATTCCACGTCCTAACGTGGAACCCATTCCCCGCATACCATGTATGCCTTTACGATGGAATGTGCATAACCCTCATGCTAGGGCTACTCATAATTATAGTCTGGTTGATGACTTAGCCCAGTCTCTCGCATCCATTTCTGTGTTGGAGGTCCTCCAAACCTATCCATCATAGCGAAAATCCTTTCTTTTTTCCTTGGGGGCAGTCGACCCAGCTGACACGTAGTTGATCACATTTGATTCAAATAGCAGAGAACCACGTCTTCCCACCCAAGTAGCCTTCCAAATACCAGTTAATATCTGGAACACCACATTTCGGTGTATCATCGATGAAGGTGCATCCACATGCAACATGTCTAAGCACGTATGGAAGAAAATTGGCTCCCCTGAGCTAGTACCCTCTGCTATCACACTTTGAGATTACAACAGTCGACCAACATCTTTTGCAGGGCTTTGTCAAAATGTCCCCATAGAACTTGGGCGAAAAACCATCATCATTGACATTGAAGTTATTGATGCCCAACTAGATTACAATATCTTGTTCGTATGCAACTACATGTATGCTATGAAGGCGCTCGCCTCTTCTGTGTTTCGTATGATTATGTTCCCCCATAATGGGAAGATCGTCACCATTGAGAAACATACACATTATGATCCTAACCATTCCATCAACATCGATAACATCCTCCCCCTTGTCTGTGTTAGCTTGAATTATTTTCCAGTTTTCAACATTAGCCTTGGATTATTCCAAGACCCATCCATGTTGGGCACTTATTAGGGAGTTCCACCTTTCCTAAACCCATCTTTTTCAGCACAAGTGTGTGTAATTTACTCTAAAGGAACATACATTGGAGACAAGACTCCTATCACTGAGTCCCCTCCCCATATCAAAGTTCCACCAGTTGAAGAAATACTACCTCAGGAGTTCCCTTAGAGCACCACCACACCACTTATCATGGATCTTCTCCCCCTCCAGGGGAAAATCTTGGTTTGGGAGACAGTCCCCCAGGTCATTACCCAAACTCCCTTTTTCTACCCCCCACCTGGAGTCGAAACATTCTAGGTAGCCACAACGCTTACCCTTCCAAACATGGTACTTGCCATCCCTGTATGGTATATACATCCACCCGAGATGGTTCCTCAACCATCCCTCCCTCCTCAGTCAGAGGGACTCCTGATGCAGAACCTAGTACTAACTATGGACATGCCACCCTCACCCCCAATCCCCATCACCACTGCTACAGATGGGGGTAGACAAAATAAGAAAGATCCCATCACTCCACTACCTCCCCGAGTTCAAATCCCTTGCACCTTAAGTGAAATAAAAGGACACCCCACTCACAAATTTCCTTCTCTTCCTGATCTATGCATTTTTATCCAGCTTCCTCAAGCACCCCTTTTTCTTACCACTCCACCAAGTGCGTCCCACGCTACTATGGATTCATCAACCACACGCAAAAAAAATATACGAACCAATTTCACATGTGCCACATCCACAGAATATGGGCATTACACTCATCATTGCCCATCTATCCCATACATCCGCCACACATTAGCCGTATATCGCCAAAGATATATGCTTGAGCTTCCTCCGACACTCCATACAAATGCTCCCATGAATGTAATTCATTATACTTCTTCATCAGTCCTTGAGCAAAGGGGAGGTCTAGGTCCTCCCACCAAACTACTGCCCAATCGCCCATAGTGTTGGTGCAATTGGGATGGCATTTTGGCCCACTATCCATATCTAAGCCATTTTCCCCACTTTCATTCTTTGGTACACAAGCCCATAAGCTTCATTTTTCGAACCATTTTCGTCCACTTACACAGTCATTTTCCTCGGGTGATTATTTTCACTTTTCCCCAGTGGAGCATCTTTCCATGACACACCCAAGTACGCCTGCTCATGTTCAAAATTATCAAATAACTGTTATATGTTCTTTATTTTCAAATATTGGTCAAGTCAGGTATTTGGTTTTCATGTGTGTAGGTACTTGGTCATCGCACAACAACGTGGACCCATCAGGTATATGATTGACAATGGCATGTAATCATTCCCTCTGAATCTCAATTGCATCTCCAATCACACCCTCTGACATTTTCCTTTAGGGTCCCTATATCTGGCTCTGCAATATTATTACCTTCGCTGCAATTTGGTACTGTCACCTGGTAACACTCTCCCCCACATGAGTTGTCCCATTCATAGTCCCCTTCGTCACTTTGACACTCATGCTACTTTCACCCCTTAGGTATGGGAGTCCCAATAGTCTTACGCATTTCCGTGAATCAACCACATAATCCTTCTCCTCATTTTTCTAATATTTCCAAAAGGACTCCTAGATTATCTCATCCGGGTTCTATTTTAACTGCACCTTCGCAATATCATTTAGCCCTCCATTTCATTCACAAATCAGCTTTCCCACCTGCACATTACCCTCCATTCATTTATCTCATTCAAAAACCCACCCATGGGACCCCACCCTCCACCAGTTCTCCACACAACTTGTGCCCTCACAAACCAAGCCATCTTTCCCTGGGGCACCCGTTTCTATATCTGTACACTCATCCCAAATTGTTCTTTATTTATTTGTTAAATTGTAAAAAGCCTTTTCTTTTGGCATTTACATAGCTTTTTTTGTCGCCCTTGGCGACCTTCTTTTTCTGGAAACGCAACCCATGTCACCCTTGGTTGGGGCATTCATTATCTTCTACTCACGTTGACATCAACCATAAACCCTAAGTCTCCCGCAGTCCATGTACCCCTGATCTCTGATTTTGTCCACTTTGTCATGCCTTTGACACAATTTAACCCACATCTAGTCATCCCCTTGACACTAGATCCAATTTCATAGTTGTTGCCACTCATCCTTCACATATATTCCCAACCAAGGGAATCCTTGAGTCTCACCACATCTCAACTTCATCCATGCTTTTTATCAGTTCCTCATCTTATCCAGTGGATTTCATGAAGATTTTTTGCTTCTTAGAGTTGCGTCTCCCTCTCTGTCGACATCAACAATATTTCTAGAAGGGCAACAATATCTTGACTCTCATTACCTTTACAATGAGCAGTCTCGGATGGCAAAGAGAGAACCATCATTGCTCTATGTTTTCATTGACCCCCATAACATTCGATGTCAACACACTCTCATGTTACAGTTGATCTTACTATGTGACTATTGTATTTGTTTTATACTAGCTGAAGACCTCTAAATTTTTTAGGCCATCAATGCCTACAAGCGTCCTTGCCTCTTTTAAGAGTATGTTCACCATCAGAATTGTCATCTTCCATTATAAAACTGCCCCGGAGGGCATTGCAGTTATCTACATCAGCATGTAAATTCAAACCTTGTACAATATCTACTGCAAACTGATATTAAGAAAAGAACAGAAAAGATACAATGGCAAATACAAACATTACACAAATATTTTTCACCTGGAAACCCAAACCGGGAAAACCAACATATATTATATTGATACACTTGTATTACATTGTTTACAATACAATATACATATAGGAGCCAGCGGCATCCAAAACCCTAACCCAATGACCTGGATTAGTCCAAAACCCTAATTCCTTAACCGGAAATAGAAAACCATCGGCAAAAACCATGTGCCGAAAACCACCTAATATCATGTGGTCCCGGAAATATGTCGGCCCGGCGATAATATGTCGGCTCGAAACCGGCGAAAATATGTCGGCCCAAAAATTTTTTTCGGGGGCGCTGCCCCCGAACCCCTTCGCGGGGGGCTCCGCCCCCCTGCACCCCCTGAGGGGTGGCCTAGTGGCCCCCCCTCTTACCCCCCTACGCGCCCAACGCAGACGCTCAGACACTACTACTCGTGCAAAGAATATAACACATACCCAACACAGCATACAACTTCAATTACTATCATACCTTTTTGAGTTACATGATACCAACATGGGGCATGCTCACCTCGTTTGTATACAGATTTTAATTTCCCCTACCTAGAGAAAGGTTTGGTCCCACATTTTTCCCTCTCCCTCCGATGGGTCGCTCTTGCAGTGCCTCTCAACACTCTTTCTTACAATGGTACACTCAGTAGAAGAAAAATTGATGTATTTCGGCTATACATATGGAAAAAACTATACAACTGGTCAAAAAATTGACATGCACTAAAACACTAAAGGAAGCGTGTGCACATGCGCAGGCCAAAGAAGCCATAAGAGTGCACATGCTCCCGATGCACGACCATGCATGACAAAATCTGGACACTCCTCTGAACGACGCATTTACAGTTCTTGTCGCCCCCTCACCCACTGCTAGACTAGCTCCCAACTTGATTTTATCCTCAAATCTAAGATGAATTTGAGTGGGGGGATGGTCAAACACTTAAGGGTGCCCTAAAGAGCCCCTTGTTCACACTAAAGACTAGTTGGATATTGCCTCAAAGACTTGCTATAAAAATAGGCCATGGGTGCACTAATACTTCAATAATTTCATTGTATTGTTATTATGCCTCTATTCTCCTACAAGAAACCTCTTTTCTTCTTGGATCATATTAGCATCATCTCATTAAGTTATTCACCTCACCTCTTGAGGGAATAAGCTTGGATTTATTCACCATTTTATTTCTAGTTTACCATTTGTAAGAAGATCTCTCACATAGGGGACTCAAGAACCCTCCCAAGGAGGAAGAGGGGATCCATAAATCCCCCTTTTTCTGTGGCATTTGCCCACTAATATACTTCTCCATTAGTAGCATGAATATTGGTCATTTGTTTGATTGATTTTGGTTCTAACTTCCTTATGAATTTTAGTTTCATTTCTTTAGTTATTTCTTTAGTTGTTGTTAGCTTAGTTGTTTGTTTATTTCATGTGATTGAATCATTTGATTCATACACTAACCTCTATCCCGTCTAGCAGACCCAACTAGACTTGCAAGTTCCCTTATTTTTCTCATTCGAGTGGTGAAAAGGACACAATAGGGGTAGAAAGTGTGCGTGGGAGGGAGAGAGAGAAATTCATACTAAGAAAATAGAGAGTGTGTGAGAGTGTGAGAGGGAGAGAGAGGAAAATAAAAAGGGGGTTAGAGAGAGAGAGGTAAATTTAGGAGAGATGGGTAGATGTTGGAGAGGTAGAAGAGAGATAGTGGCATGAGGGGGGAGATAAAGAGGGATGAGGGGGGAGAGAGAGTGTGTGATAGTGTGAGAGGGGGACAGAGAAAGACAAAGAGGATGGGTAGAGACAGAGAGGGGGAAGAGAGCAAGACAAAGAGGAGGGTAGAGACAGAGTGTGAGAGGGATGAGATGGAGAAAGAGAGGGGTGTATAGAGATGGATAGTTAGAGGAAGGGAAGTAGAGAGGGAGACATAGAAGGGGGTAGCGAAAGAATGAGAGGAAGGGGGGGATACAAGGAGAGATTGAGAGGGGAAATAGAGAGAGAAAGAGGGGCAGAGAGAGAGAGAGTGAGATTTAGACTAATAATGAAGAGAGAGAGAAAGAGTGGAATAGAGGTGGAAGAGAGAGGGGAGTGAGGGACAAAGGGCAAGAGAGAGAGAGAGAGAGAGAGAGAGGGTGTGAGATTCTAAGGATGTCAAGGTAAGGCCTATCTCTAGGTCTTTTGATGCCTTGTGATGTATAAATATTTCCATGTCTAGGTCTTATCATGTATAGGAGTGTGAGGGAGAGAGAGGGAGACAAAAATGATGGGTAGAGAGGGAGAGTGAGAGTTAAATAGAGAGGGGGCGGGTGTAGATGTAGGAGAGGGAGGAAAAAGATATTGAAGGAAGGAAATATTTTCTAGTATCATGCATGTGTTCTTGGAGCATCTGCATGCTCTAGAACATGTGCATGCTTCTTTGAATTCAATTTTCTTGGGAGAGATTGAAAAGGTGTATGTTAACTTGGTTGGCTCAAACTTAGGTTCAGGATCGAAAAACTAGTGGTTCAGTGTGCAAATTCATAAAAACCTCCATTTTTGTTAAAACCCCTCTATATCTTTTTCCTTGACGTTATTTTTCTATATGATAAACAATTCAAATGTTGATGAAATTATAAACATAGAACGAGTTGGCTATGCATATTTGGAATATATGATTCTTTAAAAAAATTGTTATTGTTTACTATTTTAATCTATTTTTGTCTTCACGTGTATCAAAATCCTAGAATACATACCTCTCATATTTCTTCTATAACGTATTCTCATCTTAACCATTTCTCAAATGAATTATATGCAACATAAGAAGAGAATGATCTAAAAAAAAAAAATATTGTTTTGATCATTTTAAGACCCTTTTAGTCTGCACAAACAAAAGTCATTGTAATTTCAGGCATATGTTGACTTTGATAATTTAAAAAAATATCAAAATTAATATTAAAAATTTCAAAAAAATATAGAGAAAAAGAAAAATGGGTTCTCAACAAGTATACAAGATTTTTAAATGAAATTACATCGTTAAGACACTCAACACCGGCACAAACGAAAACATATACCTTATATTTTGTTGGAAAAATAAGATACCACTTTTATAAAAAACCAAATTTGACCTAGTTATTCACAATGTCTATGAATAAAATTTGTATATATGGAAAGTTAATTTAATTTACTACATTTCATATTCTTACACCATATTAAAAATCATTGTAAAAGTATATTGAATAATCCTTCCACTTAACAGATTGTTGGTTTTCAAGGTTTGCATTGCCACTAATGCGTCATGAGAGACCTGTTATCACTCTGTAATTATCGGAAGTTGTTGAAGGGTAGAATAAATTGATAGAGGTAACTATCAAAACCACTTTCGAAGATGGGATCTAACCCTGCCAGCTTCAGAGATGGATCTCTCTGTAAGATTTAACTTTGTTTGAGTTTTTAACTATTAGGCTAGTTGTGATAGTCTGAATTTGTTTATTTGTTTGTAATATTTGGCTGAAAGATTGCATTAATTTTCCATTGCGCTATGGGGTTTGTATTAAAGATAAGGATCCAATTCAGATTTTTACGAGGTTTTCTTCACAGGGAAGGGTAGTAAAATTGTTGTATCTATTGAAATTAAATGAGGTGGATAATACAGAAAAGATATGAGAGTCCACTAAGCAAAGGAGTAGTTAAAAATTCCCTTACTCAATTTCAGATGAAAATATATAGATCATTAAAATACCAAAAACACAGTATAGAAGATAAATTATGTTCTATTGACTTCCTTTTAATGATTGGAATTTGAAATAGATAAATGATCACAGAGAATAAGAAAACATTCAACAAAGAGAGAGAGACATCACCAACAATCTCACACAAGAATCCTGTGAAGAAGCATGTTTTATTATTGGTCAATCCTTTGAAAACATTACACAATATCTCATGGGTACAAAAATCAACCCTCAATACTTCGAAGAAAAGAGTATTTATACAATTATTTACATATGATCCTGTCATAAATGACTAGGATATTATGGAGAAAATATATAAGTAATTAGATCTCAAATTACAAAATATAGGAATTCTCTTGATTTGTTCAGATCTTTAGTGTTGATTTTGTGGAAAGTGGTTGGTGATTCATATCTTTGACTTTGGTTGGCTTCTCCAAGCTGACTTGGACCTCAAAATTGTCTTCACTAAAATAAAGAACATATATCTTCCCATCTCTTTTTACCTCAGATGGAAACCTCGAGTAACTTTTTGTATATCTCATCCATTTCAATATACTTGGCAAAAGTAGGCTTGGTGATGAAGATATGTTTTATCTTATGTTGAATACTTAGGTCCAACTGTAATGTCTCTAGGAAATCTTTAGGAGTAATTCTTCCCTGTATCCCTTCAAACTTGGAACTGTCCTTTTCCATTGCATTGATCTTCTATTTGTAATATGATAGAGTGATTATCGTGTCATTGAGTATTAATAATCCAGGGAGACCTTTCTTGTGTAGTACTTCAATCTTACTGAAAAACATGTACACTCCAATGTCCATCGCTTGAGCCTTCTCTTCTAGTTGCAACATCAATCCTTTATTGGTTAGGACCTCCTTGATCTCAAGGATGGTCTATGTCATGTAGTCAATCTCCATGTCTTCTAACTCCTGCTTGTTTTTGGAGTTTAGGAATATGATGAGTTTAGTGGCCTCTATAGGCCTTTCTCCTAGCTCTTCTTTGATCTTTCCAATTTCTTCTCTAGCCTTCTGTACCAGATCATGTTGTTCAAAGATGATCTGTATGGATCGCCATATTTCTTCGATAGACTTGTTGATATCCACCTAGATGTTTTCCTTAGCTTTGGCTAAGGTATTTTCCATGGCAATCTCTTTCTGTAGATGCTGTAGTTGTTGACTAAGCCTCTGAGACTTATGCATTTCTTCATGATGACTCGCTTGGAACATAGACTTCATCTCTTGGAGGTTTTTTACTTCTTCTTTCAGTTTTCTGATCTCTTCCCCTTGGAGGGACATGTCTTCCATAAACTTCACAATTTTCTCAGATGCATCTGAAACTTGTACTGGGATTGCTAATGGAATCTCTACTCATGTAGATACTTGTGTTGTTCTAACTCTTGTCAAAGGGACTACCTCCAATGGGTGTTGAACGAAAATCTCCTTGCGGACAGGTAGATCTCCTCTTGAGAGCTAGACTCTTAACTCTTAAGACAAAATATTCTTATCATGGACACTAACTTCATTTTAGATCTAGATAAACTAATGTGTGAGGACGAAGGAGAAAAGAAGTATCTTTTACCGGTGTTTGTCCCTGCACCATTCGATTTGAGCTCCAATCTTGAACTCCTCGATAAGCCCTGTAGACAAACAAAAGTACAAACAACTTCCTACTCTACTGAGATTAGATCGAAATAGACCTATCTATTAGAGACAAATCCATGTGATATCAAACATAGATTTGAAAGAAACAGGCCAAGCATATTATATTAAAGAGAACAACAACGAATAATGCTTATATCCATAGATGTGAGTGTAGCAGCTTTGTCAAGCCTTCCTTGTCCGAACCCTTGCTCAAACAGTCCACACACTGAATACTGATGCTCCAAAAGACACCTTTTTCATGAGATCATAGGTTAGATGCTTCACAATACTTTTTCCCCTCCCTTTACCATGAGAAGGCCTGTTTAAATAGGCTTGGAGAGGCCCAAATACTTGAGATATATTTGGGGTAAGTTGAGGATTTTCGTCCTCTAGTTATCGATCTGCCCTAAGATCATGGTTTGACCAAGGATTCGAATCCAACTACCTTAAGATATTGAGGGGTTCTTTCCCTCATTCTTCTCAACAAACCAATTTTCACCAAGAATAGGTAGTGCTCCCCCAAAAGGCGCATCAGAGCATTATAGTGATCCCCAAGAGAAGGAAAGTAAGCATTGGTGTTATAATGCTCCCCTATAAGGGTGGACAGAGCGTTATAATGCTCCTTGACAATGTATAGGGGAGCCCTCCTCCTTGAAACTCAATTTTTAATGGTCCTTCCAATAGCAAGAGACTTGCATTTCTAGTAGACTGATTCCTCCTCTTCAAAACTAATATTTGAGGTGTCCTAAGTGTCCCTGTCATGTTGTTGGAGGCATGACATAGGCAAGAAGGAAGTATGATGTGAGAAACACTTATACGCTTGCGGTCAAGATGCGACACTTGCAACACTGATGACGACACTTGCGACACTTGTGAAGTGAGTAATTTTGAGGTGTAACAGATTGCCCTCCAAAGTATGAAGTTAGAAGACGAGAACTGATAACTTAAATACTTTGCAGACTTTCAAGCAAGGGTGCAGGCTCAGAGAACTTGACAGAATCTGCACACAACCATCAAACAAATATTAAGACATGCTTCAAACCCAAGGTAGGCATACCTATGATTGAGTGATAGAGACTTTCAAGGTATGGCCACCATAAATACACTGTGGATCCATAATTATATTGATAAATCAGTATAGCCACTGAAGATACACTGTGGATCTATACTCCCATGACCTGAACTGATTGTAGTCGCGAAGAATACATAGTGGATCTACGAGATGACAAGACATAGCCACGACCAATACAAAGTGGATCTATGTGATAGTATATGTGTCATTGTTCAAGAGAAACACCATTGCAACCTAGGCAAAGTACATATCATAGTGATCACTCAACCCAGGTTCTTCTTACTGATCCCGATGTAGTTCAAATCTAACCATGTGAATAGATGTCCTGATGTTGAACATGGAAGAAACCACTTGATTACCGGTCAATGATGTAAACCGTTAACAAGGATGAGGGACATCACCATTGATGTCAATGATTCCCAAGGTACCCTAGTACATTCCAACGAATGTGAATGGATGAGCTGAAGTCAAACATCTATGGAATCATCCAGTCAGAGGTCAATGTTGTAAACCCACTGTCGAATGTGAGGAAGCCTGCCATTGAGGCATGTAGGTCCCAAAGTACTAACTATTTTCTAAGTCTAGTTCCTGGATAATGTGTTGAAGTCGACAAGAATAGACTCGTCGAAGGAGGGCCTTGATGTATCCCCCATCAATGACACGAAACTGACATAGAGATGTAATTGGTAGATCAAATGAACATGGACTGACATGGGTATTGAGATAAGATATTTGTGATGGATGCCCCTCGAGGTAGATACTTCCCTTGAACATTGAGGCACAACAACATAAACATGACATGGCCCAAAACATGATAATGCAGTGGTTACTGTGACTTTCGTCAGGTGACCCAAAGGAGTAAGAAAAACTCAGAGGATTGGTTTAGTGCAGAGGTTCAGTGGATTAATATGTGTGCAAAGACAAAGTGTTGTGTTCAAGGGCAACTCTAAGATTTACTTGGTAATGTTCTCAAAAACTGCTTGGCTTTCTTCCTTCAATTTTTTCCCCCATCCAGATAGATGAGTACCTCTTTTTAATTTAACGAGCTCGAGGAGGGTAACACATGCTTGATATAACTTACCTTCGGTAAGTTCCTCTCCCTTTGTTTAATGAATTGGAATAAGTAAGGGTTTGATCTCGTATGGGCCTGTCGCTGTTTTTTTTAACGAGTCCAAAGATAGAAAAATCGAAGGTTTTTCATGATTATAGAGTCTAGAAAATTACTTAAAAGAGAACTCTCTCAGTTCCTTTTTCATAAATTAGTCTGATGAGATCGAAAAAGAGATAAAATATAGCTCAACAGACGTTTTCTTCAAATAATTTAACGAGCGTGAAGAGAACAAGGTTGCTCGAGAATATTTTCATGTTTAGAGAGTCTGAAAAGAACTTAAAGATGACTCCAATGTTGTCATTTTTCGTAATGTTAGTCTAGCGAGGCCGAAAAAGAGATAAATTATCACTCGAAAGACGCCCTTTCAAACCTTTTAACAAGTGCGAAAGGAAGCAAGATCACTCGACAATATTTTCATGTTTAGAGAGTCTGAAAAGAGCTTAAAGCAGATTCTAGGGGGTTCCTTTTTCATGTATCCATACAGGTCCGAAAAAGAGATAAAAGTTTACCCGGATGCATTCTCATGTATTTACGAGCACGAGAAATAAAAAAGACTAAGCTCGGTATTCCCGCAGCTTGAAAGCTAGTGGATTAAATCCAAAATGATCATCAAAGGTCTGCGAAACCAAAGATTCTGGGTTCGATTCCTAGTGGAGTCACCAATTTCTGTTGAAGGAAAATCTCCCTGTGGACAGGTAGATCTCCTCTTGAGAGCTAGACTCTTAACTCTTAAGACAGAAGATGCTTATCATGGACACTGTCTTCCTTTTAGATATAGATAAACTAATGTGTGAGGAGGAAGGATAAAAGGAGTACCTTTTACCGGTGTTTGTCCCTACATGGTTCGAGTTGAGATCCAATCTTGAACTCCTCGATAAGCCCTGTAGACAAACAAAAGTACAAACAACTTCCTACTCTACTGAGATTAGCTCAAAATAGAACTATCTATTAGAGACAAATCCATGTGAGATCAAACACATATTTGAAAGAAACAGGCCAAGCATATTATATTAAAGAGAACAACAACGAAGAATGCTTACAGCCATAGATGTGAGTGTAGTAGCTTCGTCAATCCTTCCTCATCCGAACCCTTTCTCAAACAGTCCACACACCGAATATTGATGCTCCGAAAGACACATTCTTCATGATATCATAGGTTATATTCTTCACAATACTTTTTCCCCTCCCTTTACCATGAGAATGCCTGTTTAAATAGGCTTGGAGAGGCCTAACTACTTGAGATATCTTTGGGGTAAATTGAGGATTTTCCTCCTCCAGTTATGGATCTTCCCTAAGATCATGGTTTGACAAAGGATTCGAATCCAACTACCTTAAGATATTGAGGGGATCTTTCCCTCATTCTTCTCAACAAACCAATTTTCGCCTAGAATAGGTAGTGCTCCCCCAAAAGGGGCATCAGAGCATTATAGCACTCCCCAAGAGAAGAAAAGAAAGCGATGGTGTTATAACGCTCCCCCAGAAGGGTGGACAGAGCATTATAATGCTCCCTGACAATGTATAGGGTAGCGCTCCTCCCTAAAACTCAATTTTTAGTGGTCCTTCCAATAGCAAGAGACTTGCATTTCTAGTAGACTGATTCCTCCTCTTCACAACTAATCTTTGATGTGTCCTAAGTGTCCCTGTCATGTTTTTGGAGGCATGACATAGGCAAGAAGGCAGTATGATGTCAACAACACTTATACACTTGCGGTCAAGATGCGACACTTGCGACACTAACGACGACACTTGCGACACTTGCAAAGTGAGTAATTTTGAGGTGTAACAATGGGATAATGGAAATCTGCACACTCTATTTTTTCTCTTTTATTAGTTTATCCATTTCATCTTCCATCTCTCTTATCGATGCATTATATGCCATGATAAGCTTGATTGTCTCCTCTTTGTGGCCTTCTGTTTCAACCACCTCTTTTTCTTGTGAATCTTCAGTAGCTGTAAGATTCAGTTTCTTTCTCAAGGATGTTATATCAACATTCTTCTTCTTAAATAATTCCTCATCTTCCTTGATATTTGATGGGCCATACCCATTCTTTAGCACCAATTCTTCTAGTGATTTGATCCTGTTGTCCTTGGCCAGAGAAGAGATTTTCTCTAGTTTCAATTGGGACTGAACGTTATTCAGAGACACCTGCAATTTTGAAGTAGTCAATGAGATGTTTGTCAAGGTGGAGGATATCATCTCCCTTGTTTTCATGTGCATGTCCATTTTTTCCACTGAATGGACATCCTTTGTTGTATAGGATAAGTCAACTGAGAGGGGGGGTGAATCAGTTGTATAAAATTTCTTTCATTT
>ML790555.1:65394-78897 GCA_009831015.1 Picea engelmannii
CTTTCTCAACACTTGAACTAGAACATCCATTAGTTACTGCAGATTTATAACCAATTCCATTCTTATCATATGTTGATCTTTGACTACTAATAATTTGATCTAACACTTGAGAACTATGATTCATGTTATTTTCTTGTACTTTCGTTCTTAATGAGATTACTTCAATTTTTAAACCTTCATTTTCCTTATCCTTTTCTGCAAGCATTTTAGTTAGAGCTTCTTCAGTCACTCTAGCCTCTTCTATTTTAAGTTTTAAGTCAATTACCATGATTTCAGTGCTCTCAATAAAACCATTTGATTTCTGTAATTCAAATTCTAGATTCTCAATTTCTCTTTTAAAATGTTTGCATTCCCTTCTCACTTTTCTTAATTCACTTAAAGCACTTACCAATTCGTCTTCTAGATCAACTTCACCTTCTTCTTCTTCACCAGACTAATCATTCTGTTTTTCCATAGCCATAAAAAGTTGTACACATGAACTGTCATCACTCTCACTAGATTCTGAAATATCACTATCATCTTTTATACACGGGCTATTCTTTTTGTAAGTTTTTCTTTGAAAAAACTTCTTATGTCTATTCTTGAATTCCTTAGGTTTTCTATCACTGTCTTATTCATTATTAGTATGCTTATTGTAAGGACACTTAGATGAAAAATGTCCTATTCTGCCACAACCAAAGAATTTCAGAGGAATCTTACGTTTATAGTTGTCAGTACCTCTTTTCAGATTTTTAACAAAATTTGCTTCTTCCAGATCACCTTTTGACTCCTCATAACTGTTGATTTTTGCTTCAATCTTTTTCTTATCTTTCTTTGCTACCTTGAAAGCTGCTTCTTTCCTGAAAGAATTCTCACCAGAGGTTCTCATCTCATATGTTGTTAGTATTGCATGTAATTCATCCACTTCTAAAGTATCAAGATCTATTATTTCTTCTAATGCAGATATTTTTGAATCAAATCTTGAAGGAAGTGATCTAAGTACCTTTTTCACAATAATATTATTATTAATTGTTTCTCCTAGACCTCTCATGGTATTAACAACTTCATCAATACAAAGAAAATAGGTAGCTATATATTCAGATTCTTCCATTTTTAGGATTTCAAATTGACTTCTATATGATTGTAGCTTAGCACTCTTTACCTTAGTTTCTCCTTCATATACATTTTTCAATTTATCCCATATTTCTTTTGCTAATGCACAATGCATAACTTTAACAAATTCTAACCCTTCTTGACCTCCTAGTATTGCATACATAGCTTTGGAATTACTCTCATAGAGTCTCTTACCTATAGCATATATTGGAATGGTTGCTGGGACTTTATATTCATTTAATACAGCCTGCCAGATATCTACTACTTGAGTTTGTAAAAACAACTTCATCCTGATACTCCAAAAAGAATAATTATGACCATCAAACAAAGGAAATCCATGTTTTGTAAATTCTGACCTCTTATCCATTATGAATGATCAAAATATTCCAGTGGTTAAACTGATATCTTGAAGTAACCAACTCTGATACCAATTGTTGTACAAGATAAGTCAAATGAGAGGGGGGGTGAATCAGTTGTATAAAATTTCTTTCATTTTATAAGAAGATTTCTTATTAACAAATAAATCATGCCTTTAACATTTAACTTGCACTAATACATTTAACCAATAAATATACAATCACATAAATGAAACAGTGACACAATGATTTTTCATGAGGAAACCCAAAAGGGAAAAACCTCTTCTTCTTATGAATGAAAGGAAAGCTCCAACTCCTCTTTACATTCTTATTTTATTTGAGCTACAACCCAGATGAGGCTTATACCTCTATTTCTTCAACACCTACTGAATGGAAGCTACAACTCCCAGATGTACAAGCACCAACTTGTACAGGAAACTTTTAGAGACTCTCCTTGCTCCTCCGTACCACCCTGAAATAATTCTCTGTTAGTAAGAACCTGCAAACCAACTCTTTATCTTCTTTGTCAAACAATAAGCATTCAAATCCTCTCTACACAATTCATTCTTGACCAAACCACTTAGATTTTCAATCTGTGTATGTGTCTTCCCTTCTCTGTCTTTTTTCTTCCTCAAATTTTACAGAGCCATATATTTCCTATAATCCTCTCTCTTATTTACTTTTCTTGCAACAATCTCTTTATATATCTTCTTGTATCATCAACGTGTACAATCGAACCCTTAGGCTTCAAAGATTTACTTACAATAACTAAATAACTTCCTTACAGTGAGTATTATTGGCCAAGGCATCAAGACGAACAATATCCACATGATCAGTTTAAACATTTAACCAACACCATTCGATGAACATACATCTGTTTTAATTCTTCAGCATGGAATAACCCTTGAGTGCTTTGGTAATCCACTTGTGTTAACCCATATGTCCATTGGCCATGACCACAGGCTAATCGAAATGCATTTCGCATTTCCCATTTTAGCAATTCGACAATCCTGTGTCGAAGAGTCTTGACACTTCAAGTTACGAAACCCCAAAATATGGCTTAGCTTCGTTCTAGCTCCTCCCTCTCACATGACCATCGGCGGTAACCACTGTCTAACATCCCACTCTGGTGCACTGAGAAAACTTATTCTTTGAGGACACTTGCTCGCAAGTGATCCAGACTATTATGATATTAAAACATTTGTCCTTGATTATGATGCATTATGATAGATGACATGATATTTTACTGCATTGACATAGACAGGTGCTATTGACTCGGTTTTACTGAGTGTGCATGGTTTTGGACCTTGAGGATGCAGAGGCATCGACGAAACCCTTGGACTCCGGATCGAGTCAGGGTGTGTGCTATTGGGGTTTGATTGTTTTACTGTGATTTTAGTACATTTGATTAGATGATATGATGTGGACATGTCTGACATGATTGTTGATGATGCAGGCTAACAATAGCTTGCTGACTAGACTCACATATGGATTAAAGGGGTCACACACGACTACTAGAGAGGTTGAGGGAGAGGTGTGGACAACAACCCTACCGCAACTTACTAGCACTCCCGCTGTGGCTCGAACTATAGGTTAATGATTACCTAATTTGAGAGGACCCACGATGTCGTGAGGGCAGACTGTGATAGTTGCTCATGATGATTCTAAGGGGTGTACAATAAGGTAGGGGCCTTATTTCTTAGAATCCCTTAGTCTCCTACAATTTTACCTGGCGGAGTGTTGACTCCAGGGGTTATTGATGTCTACCAATCAGTCAAGAGGCGAGTGGCACCCTTTGAGCACGTGGTGCATCCTGAAGGGCACGTCGCACAAAAGAAAGAAAAGAGGTGAGTGGCACCCTTGGAGCACATGGTGTGTCCTGAAGGGAACGTCGTGCAAAAGAAAGAAAAGAGGAAAGTGGCACCCTTGGAGCATGTGGTGCGTCCTGGAGGGCACGTCGCATTGATGATGATAAAGGAACAAACTTAGATGGCCCTAAGAGTTTTAACACATTAAGAAATTTTAAAACAACTCCCCTAATTAAATGTCGCCCAGTCTAGAATCTAAGTTCTAAGTCTAAAACTTCGTTAGGGGTAAAATTTTGTCTACCCTTAAAAAAATATATCTATAAAAATAAAATGATAAAGTTTAAAAAAAAAAAAAAACACTTAAGCAATAATTGTGGACTTCATAAATTTTTGGGTAAAATGAAGAGAGTAAGAACTTAAATAAAATCTGTGGATGTCAAAGGTAAAGAAGAAATTAATTATTTAACTTGTGAAAGTGTAAAAAGATATTAAATTATTAATAAAAGGAAAAGAGGTTAAATTGTGCAACTGCCATTTTTAGCTCTAATAAAAAGGGGAAAGAAGGAAATAATAAAAATTAGGAAACTAGGGAATGGAGGTAACATAAAAAGGGAAAGAGGGAAACTTATGGTAAAAAGCGGGAGGTCAACTTAGTAAAGAATCTGCATTTAAGAACCTTCTAAATTGAACTAATTTAGCAACTTCATTTTAGGGAAAGTCTTTAAAACCTATAAGGGAATCTAGGGACACCTAGGAGTAAATTTAGGAGTAACTTGAGGTGGGTGAGGGAAATAAGACAATTTATTAAATAAAAGAAAATAATTATTGGAGGAGTGTGGGGGATGAATGACACTTGTACGAAGGAGAATTTTAGAAGATTTTTATTTAAAATTTAAATTAAATGAGATTTAGGGAAAGATTGGAAGTTCAAAAACTTTTTAAAAGAGAGGAAGGAGGAGGAAGAGGGGGATGTACTGTTAGCGTAACGTTACGCTGTCGAATTAGTGATTTGACTGATTTACTTGTGGGAGTTGGGATTTCCCATCTCGGAGAGGAGTGGAAGCTCGGCCTTGCGAGGTGAGCTGGGAGCTAGACGTACCCTCTGGATAGTGCGTGGCCCCTTTGCGGCTCGGGGGGCTAAGGGAGAAGCATAGTACCCCTAGCATTGGCTAGGAGGTACCGGTGAGGTCTCAACGATCGTCATGTGGCATCACAGAGTACAATGTCTTGTTACCCTTGTACACACACACACCAATTTATTTATTTTAGCACTTGTTATAAGAGGTTTTCGTCGTAAAAAGGAGGATCGCTACACACTGCCTACACCAAAAATATATTTCGACATTTCGACACTTCTGTGATGAAGTGTTTCGATACTCGAAGTCTCGATCCCTGGTATTTTGGCATTTTGCATTTCGGTGTTTTGACATTTCTTGTGATGAATTGTTTCAACATTCCAAGTCACGAACCCTGAAATATTCACTAAAATCTTTTTTCGGCATATTGACATTTTGCATTTCGCGATTTCAACATTTCAGTATTCCTGTGGTGAAGTTTCTTGACGCTCCATGTCATGATCCCCAAAACTTCGAAATGGAGCTTGGTTGCACTAGCTCCTTCCTCGATCCTTTGTCGATGTGACCATAGGCTATGACCATGCACTTATCCATAAAGTTCTTTCACGATTTCCCATTTCGATATTTCGCATTTCGGAACTTCGGGACTCCTGTGATGAAGAGTCTCGACTCTTGACTCCTCCAACTCCCGATATGCGAAACTATGAAATGGAGTCGGATCAATGGTCCATGATCTCCCTCTTATCAATGACTCAGATTAAGTTGTGGTTTCGGTATTTAAACATTCGGGACTTTGTGATGTTGAATTTTTCGCTTACCATGCAAAAATCCCGAAATCCCGAAATAGAAACTCCTGGGTTCTTCGTAGTTTCACATTTCGGTATGTCGAGAGGCATGCTGATCTCCGAA
Organism: Picea engelmannii; assembly: GCA_009831015.1. NCBI lineage: Eukaryota > Viridiplantae > Streptophyta > Pinopsida > Pinales > Pinaceae > Picea > Picea engelmannii. The sequence continues at coordinate 70,636 of ML790555.1, forward strand.
TTTGGAACCACTGTGCCTGTGCAAATTGATCCTATGCAAACTGATCCAAGCCTGTGCACACTGATCCATGCCTATCACTTTAGCATTTTTAAAGTTCGACATTAATGACAAAAACAAGTTTTGTGAAAACTGTGCAAACTGCAATTCCTGCCAACATCCTTCACATCAAACTCAAAAGAGGTCTTCTTGTAGTCAACAGTTATCTTGGGATGTCGAAATCATGCTTGCAGGAATTCCATTTGCATTCTTACTTTCTCCGTGTCAAATGCTGAGCGCAGTATGTATTGAGCAGTGGAGGTCTACTTCTAGAATTGAGAATATGTGTTGTTGTTTAGGAGTTCATTCCTCTATTTGATTTGTTTGTGGTTGTCAAAGATATTTGACTCTATTTTCTCATGGACTGATTCAAGTGACATAGTAGTGTATGTTTTATTTTAGATGAATATGTGGACACTATGAACTGAATTTATGAAAAGGTTGAGGAATGTGGTCCCTCCATCACTATGGTGGACTATATTTCTCATTCTTTGAGTAGGTCTGGTGTGTGACTAGTTTGGCCCTTTTTCTGTAGACCTGGAAGTCTTAAGCTGACACCTCTGTGACTTAAGGGGAAAATTATTTCCTTTCTCTATTTTCTATTTGTATTTGAGGTGTGTTGGTATGTGAGTCAGTGGCAGGGAGAGTTTGTCCTTTTGTTTCCAACAAAGTGTTCTCTTGCCATTCTGTCTGGTTCATATATTTTTCCACTACTGGATTTTGTATGTGGGCATAAGGAGTTCTCTTTTGTTTGACCCTGAGCTATCAAATGACACAAAATGGGTAATAATTCCATGTGAGACTCTGAGTGAAACTCATCTTCTTCAAGAGGTTGTCTACATCTTCTCTTGCATCTATGAGGTTTCATATGAAAGTACCAATTTGGGTCTTAATTCTGAGTTGTTGTTTCTTCTTCACTAAAACAAAATGGATGTCATAAGAGTTCACCATATGTATGATGTATTCCAATGCAAAAATCCTTACAGAGAGATATCTTGGCAGTCTGCATGGTGGAAACTCACATCCATACAATCTTATTTCAGTGTGGTTTTGATATAAGTACCAATCTACTGTTTTGGCTAGATGAGAGAGGTGAGGGATTCTTTGAAGTTCTTCATTCATCCTTGGCTACATTCTATTGCTCAACATGAAAACCACTGGGTGATAAATATGGTCTATTAAATCCCTAAAGTGGAATTCAGTTAAATTTTTCCTCACTATTGAGGTCCATGAGGTTACTGACTGTGGGTTTCCTTCCTGATCCAATTTCTGAAAAGCACATGGAAACCTGTTTGACTGAAAAAACAAGAATAAATACACCAACACTGACAAATATATGAACATTCCTTCTATTGAAAACCTAAAAACCTGATCATGTATGTTATCAACCAAAAACTGATTGAAATCAAATTGAACTGTGCCTTTTTCTTCTGTTGAAAAAACAGACAGAAAACCTAAGATAGGTTCATCTACCCATTCATCTGAGAAGTATCCTAACATGTAACAAAGAATAGAAATGATCTATTTTTCCGTGACAGAGAAGATGGAGGATGGATAGGGAGGATTTTTCTAAGATGGAAGGTCGATGGTAAAGTTGATATATATAAAGCTAGACTAGTAGTAAATGGGTTTTCTCAGATGGAAGGTATATATTTCCATGAAAATTTTCACCAGTTGATAAGATTGTTTATGTTTTTGTTATGATAGCACCATTTTATTTACTTGATCTTGAGGTATATGAGCTAGATGTCACAACAACATTTTTACATGGAGATATGGATGAGAAGATATATATGGAATAACCATAAGGTTTTGTTTAGGATCGCAAAAGAAGTTTTTCATGCAATCTCAAGAAATCATTGTATGGCTTGAACAAATATCCTAGGAAATGGTACAATAAATTTGATTCCTTCATGGTGAGCCAAGTTTTACATTTTAGAAAATATAATTTATTTATTATCTTGGTTTTACATGTTGACGACATGCTTAATGCAAGAAAAATAATGGTTGACATCAATAGATTTAAGTATCAGATGTCTAGGACTTTTGATATGAAGGTTCTTGTAGCAACAAAACAAATCTTGGGCATTAAAATACAAAGAGACAAAAAAAATGGTTAGCTTTTGATTTCACAGCATAAGTATGTGGAGAATATAGTAAAGTGAAACCGATAAATATCAATTTGGCTTCCCATTTTATGATTTCTTTATATTTATGTCATGTAATAAAGAAGAAAAGGATTATATGTATCGTGTACCATATGCTAGTACAATAGGAAGTTTAATGTATGTGATGGTATGTACAAGACCTAACATTTCACATGTAGTTGGTGTTTTTAGTAGATACATGGAAAATCTAGCTAAAGAACATTCAGAAGCAAGGGAATGAGTGCTTCTTTATTTTCAAGGCACAAGTGATTATTGTATCACCTATAATGGTTGAACTAATTCTGTCTAAGTTGTGTTTATTCACATTTTGCAAGTGATTTTGAAACAAGGGGATCTACTTCAGGGTACGTATTTACTCTTACACGAGAAAGAGTTTGTTGGATGTCAAAGCTTCAAAACATGGTTTCTTTATGCACTAATAAGTAAAAATATATAGTTTACATGGGTGGAAGGAGGAAATTTGGTCAAAGGGTATAGTGACTGAGTTTGGAAAAGAATATGACAAGGTAAATGTAACAGTAAATTACAAATTTTCTTGTATTGACAATATGAATATAACGGTGGTGTTGTGGTTCGTATAACCAAGACTATTTTTGAACTCATGTAATGGAGGGAGTTCTTTAACTGATGTAATGATGTAACCTATTGTATATCTATGAATCCTCAAGATACATTTAAAACTTTGAATCTTGTTGAATAATAAGATACAAATACCTTTTGCGATGAATGTTTCATTGAGGAAGTGTGATGTTTTTACCTTGTAAATCTTTGTGTCTTTTTAATGTGTGCTTGCTAATTTATTTATCATTAATTTCAAGTGTTTCATTTCGTATATTCCTCTTTCAATTTCAACATTATATGATCTCATTTTCCTCTTTCAATTTCAACAATATATTCTCTCATGCTCTTATGTACATAGTTACCAAATATATGACAGGGAAAACGTTAGTAGGAAGATTTTTCGATTCGAAATTTTTTTGGCATAAACTCTCTATTATTCCTTTCCAATTGCACAATCCATCATTAGATTGGAATTGAGAGCACAAATACTTTCCAAGATCACCACCAACCATTTGATCATTGTCATCAGACGCTATAGTGATAGGTCTATCCCTCTTACCCTCGCTAGAAACCCTGAAATTCTAGACCATCATCTACTACCAAAAAACCGAGACTTGTTGTGCAAACGAATCAAATTTCATAAACAATTTTACCTAGTTAAATAATTTAATGAATTTCCAACTTCATTTATCCGTTTCGACTGAATTTGTTAACTATGCTTATCACTTCACCTGCCATCACTTTATCCATCTCTCTCATTGTGAAACCTTAATGTGATAGGTCCCCTTGATTACCTAACCCTTTCTTCCTATAGTTGACTTCTCTGCAGATGGTTTCTTCTAATGATTCTTCCCCAAACCAATGCCCAAATGATGCATTTCCTTGTAGTTATACCTCTAGTCCAATGAAATAAAACACCACATTTGAATAACATTGATCATGTAAAATTCTCATATATGCGATAAACACATGTGTATCCTAGAAAACAAGTTAAGAAGACATCATTAAGTTTGTTTTCAACATATAGTATAAATGGAATGAAAATGCTAGTTAAACATGTATCCTAGAATGACCATATGACAATAATCAACCCTATAAAATAATTATATGAAATTAATTTTATTTCAACATATAAAATAATCATATGGCATCAATATATAGTTCTTGATTCAACAATATTCCATGTGCACAATTATAATAATATCATAAATTACTAAAAACTAAAATAATATGTCTGATTGACAAAATTGAGGTGCTACAATATATATATATATATATATATATATATATATATCACAGAACGAGACACTAGAACAACGTGCATTCGATATACAAATGGAAGTAAGAAAATGGGATCCTATGCGTAAGAAATGACTCTAGTGATTTACGTGAAGTATCAATCCAGATCTATTCTTCAGTTCCAACTTCAATTTTTTTAGGACTTCGAAACAAGTAAATTTGGAAACAATTTAGAAATCCATGATACAATTTTGATAAATGTTCCCTTACAGGAAATATTTGATAAAGTATGAGTAGCCTGAGCAACACCCCACAAGGTAGGGAGGCCAATCATACTGAAAATTGTTGAAATATTACTAGAAACAATTGAGAAATCCATCATACAATTTTTATAAATGTTCTCTTACGGGAAATATAGATGATATACCTTCAGGACCAGAGAAACACATAATAAGCAACGATTAAATATCACTAGCCTGAGAAACACCCAACAAGGCCTAGAGGCCAATCATCCTGGAGATGGTTGAATGTTGGCTGGAAACAATGTAGAAATCTATGATATAGTTTTGATAAATGTTCTCTTACGGGAAATATGGGAGAAATAGATTCAAGAGCCATGAAACAAATAATAAGTAATGATTAATTATGACTAGACAGGCCAACACCCAACAAGGTTGGGAGGCAAATCATGCGACATATGGTTGAAATCTTACCCATTGTTCTGATACTTGCTAGGTTAAAAGATGAAAAAAAAGATTTAATTTTTATTAGAAGAAGTTGCACAAAATCATGAGTGTATGTTTATAAAAATGGTAAAACCATAATGGTAAAACTTAATTGACTAAGCGGTCAATGAAGGTTGCAAAGTAATTCTTCACAAAATAATAAGCATCTATTACATGAGTTTAAAAACCGTGTAGCAACACCTGTAAGCTATAGCCAGGTGTTTCAACAACGTGTTTTGGCCACGTGTTTCAACAGCGCATGTAATCTACAAAGAGGTGTTTCAACAACATGTTTCAGCAACGTGTTTCAACAAATAATAAAAGGTTATTACAACAAAAAATCTTAATTAAATCACTCATGCATGTTACACAAAGATTGATACTATGTTCTACAACAATCTTTTCAACAAGTGTTTTAGCAGAGAGTAAAAATGAATTTACAAACAAAACATAGTTATAGCACAAACATGGGAATCATAATAGAAGACTAAAAAAACATGTTACAAAAGCAAAATGACTTCACTGAATCCTTCCCTACAACAATAAATCCACCCATTACTTATGTACTAAATCTAAATAACATTCTACAACAAAACACTGCACATCTTTAAGGATTTAACTGAAGTTATCAAACAATAAACAAGGTATGCATGCTACAACAAAATAAATTACTCTGCAAAAATATGAACATCATCATGAGTTTACAAACTCAGATACAAACATAAACAACGTATAAAATCCCCTGATAACACTCTATTTCTTCTCTATGTCTCTGTATACCTGTGCATCTATAAAATCTGAATTACATGGATGTATATATACTGATTCAATAATTCGGTTAGCTTTCCCATTTTCTATACGTAAGTCAAATTTGGATTTTCCAAAACATTAATATCTCATTGCCCCTTTGAAATTTGATCAGCCATAAATGAAATGGTGTGGCGATGATGATCATTAAATGAATAAGGAGGTTATAATAAATTTATGGGTGGTGGTATCTCTTCAAAATTTGATTGATTGAGATAAGTCATCTTTTTGGTGATGGAATGATTAATTTCCAATATTCTCCCCCTTAATCATTTTACCAAAAAATAAAAACTCTGCAGTATTACAGTTCACAAGCCCCAATGTTATTTCCGTGTATTTCAAATAATTCCTTGGCTAAGGACTTTGTAAAGATGTCTTCAAAATGATCTTCAGATTTGCAAAACTCTACAAAAATTTCATCATGGTTTATCAGTTCTCGAATCAAAAGATATTTTTGATCAATATGCTTAGTTTTCATGTGGAAAAAATGATTACGTGATAGTGCAATGGATGAATTATTGTCACAGAAAATCTGAGTTGGTTCTTGATGTTCATGAAAGAACTCTATCACAATCCTTCTCGTCAATAGTTGTTGTTGTTGCAACATGCTTTGCCTCAACAGATGATAATGCCACAATGGGTTGCTTCTTTGAAACCCAAGCTACAACGTTTGATCCAAAGATAAACACATATCTTGATGTTCTCTTCCTATCATCTACACTACCTGCAAAATCACTATCCGTATATCCAATCAACTTAAAATATGAATATGATGTATAATGGACACCATAATTAGTTGTTCGAGCAACATATCTTGGGATACTTTTTCCATATTGCCAATGGGTGCTCTTTGGAGTCTCCATAAATCTAGAAATCAAACTTACAACAAACATAATATCAGGCCTTGTTGTTGTTAAATATATAGGACTTGCAACAAGTCTTTCATATAGAGTCAAATCAACACATGACCCCTCATCCTTCGCACTGATTTTTGTGCCAGTTGCAATTGGTGTTACAGTTGGTTTACAATTCACCATCCTGAACCTTTTCAATATGACCTTTTCATACTTATTTTGAAAAATTAAAATACTGTCTTCAGATTGATTTACTTCAATGCCTATAAAATACTTCATCATTCTTAAGTCAATCATTTCAAACCCAGTTTTCATGGTTGTCTTAAACTCATCTACTGAAATATTTCTGACGAAAATCAAATCATCAACATACAAGCATACAATCAAGAGTTTACCTTCCTAATTTACGTTTGTATACGGAGTTGGCTCACTTGCACTTAAGTTGAATCCTTCAATATTCAAGTATTCATCAATTCTGCTATACCATGCTCTAGGTGTTTGTTCCAATCTATACAGTGTTTTCTTTAACATGTAGACCTTACCTTCTTGTCCATCAATATCATGTACTGGAGGTTGCTTCACATAAACCTCTTCTTCCAGAAAACCATTTAAAAATGAAGATTTTACATTCATTTGGTACATGCACCATTTATTATGAGTAGCAATGGCTAACACCATTCTTACTGTATCAAGCCTAGCTGCAGGTGCAAAATTTTCATTATAATCAATACCAGGTTGTTGACTGAATCCCTGAGATACAAGCCTTTACTTATGCTTCTCAACTTCACCTTTAACGTTTAACTTAGTCTTGTAAATCCCTACAATCAAGAGTTTATCTTCCTAATTTACCTTTGTATACAAAGTTGTCTCACTTGCACTCAAGTTTAATCCTTCAATATTCAAGTATTCATCAATTCTGCTATACCATGCTCTGGGTTCTTGTTTCAATCTATACAATGTTTTCTTTAACCTATATACCTTACCTTCTTGTCCATCAATCTCATATACTGGAGGTTGTTTCACATAAACCTCTTCTTCCAGAAAATCATTTAAAAATGCAGATTTTACATCCATTTGGTACATGCACCATTTATTATGAGCAGCAATGGGTAACACCATTATTACTATATCACGCCTAGCTACAGGTGCAAAAGTTTCATTATAATAAATACCGGGTTGTTGACTGAATCCCTGAGCTACAAGCCTTTCCTTATGCTTCTCAACTTCACCTTCAAAGTTTAACTTAGTCTTGTAAATCCATTTAACACCAACACAATTTTTATCTTCATGCAAATGTACAAGTTCCCAAGTGTTATTCCTTTCTATGGAATCAATTTCTTCATTCATGGCTTCTACCCAAACTTATTTCTTAACAAAATCATCTAAATTTACAGGATCATATGGAATTAATGCAAAATTTGAAACTTGATCTACTTCATCATTTTGCTCACATAGTTCTTTTAAACTTCTAGTCCTTTGACCTCTAATTCTATTTCTTAATTAAGATGAAGTAGGATTTGGTTAGAGTGGTTTTGAGTTTTGCCTTTGTCAAGATAGATTGTGAATATTATCAAATCTATGCTCTCGGAATTCTTGGAGTGAAAGTGTGTGGGGAACGAAGGACAGTTGGAAGGGACCTTACAACATCAAGGCCATGGTTGTAATCTCTCTTTCACACTTAATATGATACATGTTGATACTGAGAGGGGGGTGAATCAGTATCCAGTACAATTTAAAAACCTTTTTCAAGTTATACTTAAACCATTCAATTATATCCAATGAGAAATGAACAATAGTATAAGAGTTACACCAATACACCATAATACACCATGCACAATATATGAGAAATAATCAATAGTTTTTGTTCAAGGG
>ML790555.1:79809-140818 GCA_009831015.1 Picea engelmannii
CGACCTGACACTTTCTTATTTTGTAATTATTTTCTTTAATTATTTTCAGGGCCTACATATACTTCCTTTTTCAATTCACTTTGTCATCTTCAAAAATTCATTTCTCCTCAACCATGAGGATCCATGTGACGTGCCACATACCACCAAAAATAGCATGATGTATAATATCCATTCATGGGTGTTGTATATGCATGTGCATTTTCCTTCATGTCCAAATACCTTTATCAATCTTGCAGTCCAAAACCCATGACTAGGGTTGACATCAATGACAACAATCAATCTTCCAACAATACAGTAATATGATTCTTTCGTATAAAGCTTGTTGTGTTTTATTGTATGATTCCTTGATGACATACATAGGTTTATATTGAGTTTATTCTATTGCTATCACTTTGGTTGGTTGTATTCTTTTGAAGGTTCATCATTGTATGAGCATTGGAATGGAGCTAGGATGGCGATGGCGAGAGGAAGTGGTGTTTAAACTGTATGTCACCCATCCCTCTTTAGTTAGTAAATTCAATATCTAAAACTTAAGGAAAGCGTCATGTTCTGGTGTGTTTTGTTCTAGATCTAAGTGGATCTAGGGAGATCAGTTAGTGTCTGCACCTACCGATTTATCTGATAACAAAATTGGCGACCATATTGGGGAGTGGATTGTTTCCTAGTTAGTCTAGTTTCCCTTCCTTTGATTGCTTGATTTTTGGTTTCTGAGTCTGTGGGACATCCATCCAGACTCTCTGGATCTAGAAGTTCACTTAGATTCCCTATCCTTTTTCAAAGTTTTCTTTGATTACAAACATTCTTGCACTGTACATCTCTACAGCCTGCGGAAACCATTGATGTTCGCACCCTGCTGTTAGATCCAGTGCGGACTTCTCGCACCCTACTAGTGTCTATCCTGTGAGAATACCTAATTCTCGCACCCTACCAGTGTCTAGCCTGCGAGAATTCCTATCCTCGCACAGTACTCTACTGCTAGGTTGCAAACATGTTTGTAAACCTTTTTGGATTGGGTCTTGTCATCTTTTGATGACCCAGTTTAGCTTTGATCAGTTGGATTGAACTTTTGGAGCCTATATTGATCTGTTTGCGGTCTGCTTGACAATCTTTGAGTTTCTTTTAGCCATCTTTGTTTTGTTTGGTTTTGAAGGATTAGTCTCTCTCTTTGAGTGTCTTTCAATTACAAAGCATGTGTTTTCTTTAGAATTGTTTAGGGAAAGATCATATTTCTTCTTAATAGTTTGATTTAAAAGAAAATTATTAGTTTGGGTTTCTTTGTTTTAAGAAAGTTCATTATTGCTTTTAGTGAAATTTTTGAAACAAAAGATTTAATTTCTTGCTTTATATTGAATTGGGGGCATCCTTGCATTTGAAGTAGCGAAATTGCATGATTCTTGGCATTTTTTGGTCGTAAATTCTGAAAATATTTTTTTGGTCTTAAATCGGTCTTAAATTCTTGGGGGGGCCATGAATCGTGCATTGGTGTACAGTACCTTTTTCTCATTTTTTGAGAATATTGATATTGATGAGTTTAATATATTTTGTTACATTGTGCATCTGGGAATGATAAATGTTTTCTCCTTCTTATAGCATAGCTTTCATCGAAATGAAAAGATTGCATCTTCATATCTTTGCATAACTTTCGAGTCGATCGAAACACCATATTGTCCACACCATTTTCCTTTTGAGTAACAACAACCATAAAATAAAGTGCTTATAAAAATTGATTGGACATTTTTATCTTTTCTGTTAGCAAACCTACATTAGATTAGTCGTAAGGCTTTCAAATAAGTGTGAAAGATAACTTTCCAAAGATGCAAACAAACATAGTATCTTGTGATAGGGAGAGTTAAATCCACTTACTACATTTTGTCCTGGGAATCCCTTCTCACACAAGGGCCAATCACGAGGTCGCATTGAGACTGGTAGAGTTACTCACCCTGCTTTGTTGGTCTTGGTGTAGAGATTACGTGTATTATGGGGGTCGCTTGAGAGGTATACCCACAATGATGAGTGGAAGCCTTTCAAGTTGATTTCGGGCTAGATACCCTGCCCTTGCATGTGGATTGGACTATCGACTATTTCCCCAGGAATCATTGTAGTGATTGGTAACCTTAGTGGCCTATATCTTTAGGGTCTTTACACAAGGTGACTGTGGAGGGGAAAGTCTTCACGGTACCTGGAATCGACGTTGTCCAAACTCACTCGGGCTCCTTGGAGGGTATACCCACGATTATGTGTGGGAGATTTCACCAGGGTGTAAGTCTGTTAAGTAGGTCGTCAATGTAACTTTTCCACCCACTCTATCTCAGCCCCTTCTTACTTTGTTCCTGCGACGTTGGATTTCATCACCAACTAGTGTGTTCATTGTGAGCGGGTTTTGTTTGCTTGCTTGCTTACAAGATTTTTAGTGTGTGTTGTTTGTTTTCCCTAGAGGACTCTAGATCGGATATTTATTTAATGGCATCAGTTCCCAGAATGACCAATGAAGGAACCCCTGATCCAGGTGAACCTTTTATTTTTCCTTCTTATGGAAACATTGGTCCTCCTCATATTGCTACTTTGAGCCTTCTAGGTCTCACAATTGGATTACCAGTATGGTTGTTTTCCACTCAGGTAATCTCGAATGCAGTTAATGCTTCAGTCACAAGCACTTCCCCGCATGAGCATCAACCTCATGTTGATCCTTCACCTTCTTCACCACTAAGGTCTTCTTCACCTTCTTCACTTGCAAGGTCGCCTTCCATTTCATCTTCTTCGTCAAGTGAAAGTTCTAAAGCTAGTAACTCAGTGAATAAGAAGAAGAAGAAAAGGAAGATTAAGAAGAAGAAAGATAAACAAGGGTCAAAGATTCCAACCATTGTTGAACATGTTGGAAAACAACCAGTTACTTTTAATCATGATGGGAGTGTTGATGATGTCAAGATCACTCAAACAACCTGTAAGCCCAAGTACCCTTGTAGGCTTTGTAAGGGTAACCATCTTCTTAAGGATTACCTTGGTCTATCCAAGGTAATAGAAGCATGGTCTGCATCTCCTTTCTAGTCCACATCATCAACCTCTGAACAACATGTTGATGACCCTCTCGTCAACTAGTCCAGATACCGTTGGGAAAAAGAAAAGTAGAGTCAAGTTATTGTGCATGCTATGCAAAGGGAGTCATCTCACTCACCTTTTCCCTCATATGGGTGAAGCCTCAAAATTACTAGAAGACATGACTGTTTCACAGCCTCAACTTCTAGCTTCTTATCACAATATTACTCTTGACCCCCCTATAGTTGATGGAATGATAATTTTGGTCCCTTCATCGGTCAATCTGGTTGATCATGTCATCAATCTGGTCACGTCCTTAGTTGAACCAGTTGATAAAGTGGTTGATCCGATACCATCCTTGGTCAATCCCACTCTCCCCTTAGAGAGTGAAACTAAAGAGGTCGATTTGATCCCATCCTCAATTGATCCCACTCTCCCATTAGAGAGTATCACTCAAGTGGTCAATCTGTTTCCACTTGTCGACCCCATTCTCCCCTTGGAGAATTCAACCCAAGTGGTTGATCCGGTTCTGTCATCAGTCGATCCCACCTCTCCTTTGACGAGTGCTAAAGTGACTGATCCAGTCTCCTCCTCGGTCAGTCCCACCCTTCATCCAAAGAGTGCCAAAGTGGTTGATATGATCCCATCATCAGTCAATCCCACTCTTCCTATGAAGAGTGCCTGCGTGGTCGATTCGATCCCATCATCGGTCGATCCTACTCTCCCACTCGAGAGTAAACTTGATACTACCCACGTTTTTCTCGTTGATACAGACTCTGTCGTGTCGAGGGGTATTCCTCCTTCTCCCATGGAACCCCCTCCAAGTTATGAGGTCATCCATTTTGATTGGGGTGTGCTAACTGGACCTCGTCTTCCCTTTGACATTCCTTTCCAGATTACAGTACAGGTTTGTGGTCGAGACATTCCTCAGACACTAATAGATTAAGGTTCGTCTGTTAGTATTTTGTCCTCTATTTCTTACCAAGATTTGGGTTATCCTCCACTTGCACCGGTTATGCAGAATCTGTTATCTTTTAACAGAATAACTAGTCAACCTTTAAGGACCCTTCCTCAGTTTCCTGTAAATTTGGGAGGGAAAACTGTCTTTATTGATGTCATGGTCATCCAAGACCCCTTGGATTTTTCTTTACTCCTTGGGCGAGATTATGTTTATGCCATGAAAGATATTGTGTCTACTCTTTTTCGTGTGATATCTTTCCCTCACAATGGACAAGTTGTGACTGTTGATCAACTTTCATTCATTGACCCCGCCTGGATTGCCTCCCTGAATGGTTCTTATATGCAAACGGTATCACCCTCGCCAAAGGTCAATTATGTGGCATTGTCTCCAATGGCTTCAACTTCTGATGACTTAGATCCTGTATTTCACATGGTGATCTCTTCGATAGGGTTTCTAGAGTCTAATCTCTTTACTCCTATCGTGACCCTCGACATGGTGTCCTTCCAGAGTGTGTTTCTTCCTTCCAGTGAAGACCTCTTGGAAGCCATGATCGAGTTTTGTCCCTTGAAATGGTGTCATTCCAGAGTATTGTCCTCTTGGAATCCATGATCAAGAAGAGAGACCTTCAAGGATAGTTTTTTCATCTCTGAGGCAACCTCGTTAAAAAATGAAACCACTTACAAGGATAGTTTTTGTGTCTCTAAGGCAACCTCATTAAAAAATGAAACTGAGGTTATGAGCATAGTTCTTATTTCTGTATCAAGCTCGTTAAAAAATGAAATATTTTCCCCCCTCTCTATTTGAGTCAAGTCCTTCATCTAGTATTTGAAGCTTCATTTCATTCTCCTTTGTAGTTTGATGAAAGAAAGCTTGGGGGGCATTTGCCTCAGCCTCTGAACTTCATGCTGAAGTCGAGCCACTAGTTTCTTAAGCTGGGGGCTAAGTACCAACCATCCATGTGTTATGCATTGGTAAGTCCAAGCATATTTTTCTATGGTTAAAGCTTGTGTAAAAATGAAACCACTTACCTCAAGCATAGCTTGCTTTGGTTCAAGCTTGTGTAAAAATGAAACCAGGTCAAAGCATAGTTTTTTTTTGTTTTTAAGCTTGCGTAAAAATGAAAACAATCCTGAGCTTAGTCTTTGTTCTTTCTCATGCTCGTAAATACACGAGAATAAGTTACCGAGCTTAGTCTTTTTTCTTTCTCATGCTCATAAATCAATGAGAATGTAATCGAGAATATTTTTATCACTTTTTCAGACTCGTAAAGGTTATATGAAAAAGGAACCCATTGGAGTTCCCTTTAAGCTCTTTTCAGACTCTCTAAACATGAAAATATTGTCGAGCGACCTTGTTCTTTTCACACTCATTAAAGTATTTGAAGAAAATGTCTGTTGAGTGATAGTTTATCTCTTTTTCAGTCTCATTAGACTACTTTATGAAAAAGGAACTGAGAGAGTTCTCTTTAAGTGTTTTTAGACTCTATAAACATGAAAAACCCCTGAGTTTTCTTTCTTTGGACTCATAAAACAAACATTGAAAGGCCTCTATGGGACTGAACCACTCCTTCCTAGGGTTTGTTAAACATACTTCGAGGGACTTGTCTGAACGATGAGCTTAAATTGACAAGCATATGTTATCCTCCTCAAGCTTGCCTAAAAATAAATAGGTACTCGCCAGAAATGGTGGGAATTTTTTTTGGAAAGAAATGTATCTAAACCTGTATTCTGTGGAAGAGTCACTTTTGAACATGACACCCTTTCACTCGTATTGTGTCTAGGTTGGAAAATCCGCTCATCTTTTGATCATACTCCTTATAAGATTACAAATTGGTTTGTGGTCCCTGTTGTTGAGTCAGTATTTTCCAAGATAGTTGTCGTATTGTCAATATGTTCAAAAATATGTCCAACCTGAAAAAGGATTCTATTGCGTTGGCCATTTCTGCAGTCCTTAAGCCTTCTATTGTGTCAACCATCCCTAAGTCAGTCCTGAATCACTTGTTACTCTGATCTACTTCAAATCTTGTTATCCGTTTCGTGTCATTTATAGAGGATACATCAAGGCCTTCCTGTGACGAGTCTTTTCCTGTCGACTTAAACTCATTATCTAGGAATTAGACTTAGAAACTAGTTGGTACCTTGGAACTTGCATGCCTCAATGGCAGGTTTCCTCGCTTTCGACAACAGGTTTTCATTATTGACCCCTGATCGAGAGAGTCTGCTGAGTGTTCGACCTCAACTCATTGATTCACATTCGTTGGATTGTACCAGCTTACCTTGGTGGTCATTGACATTAATGGTGATTTCCCTCGCACTTGTTAACGGTATACACTAATGACTGGTAATCAAGTGGTTTCTACCATGTTCGACTTCAGCACATGTCTTCACATGGTTAGATTCGTACTATAGAGTGGTGGAGATGAAGACCCTGGATATTTTCTGACAGATCCTGGTTGCATTGGAGTATATTCAGTGTACTATTGCATAGATCCACATTGTATGTTTGGTGTCTATGTTAAAATTTGAATCTTTAACACATAGATCCACAGTGTATTTTTGGTGGCTATGTTCAGATTTGAGTCATAATGGCATGGATCCACAGTGTATGTTTGGTAGCCATGACCTGTCTTACTTGACATGGATCTTCGCATGTCAGAATTTATGCTTTGATTCATTTGTATTATGAGTATGGGAATTCCTACCTCAGTGATGATATATTATTGTACTGTATGTCCTTGTTTGTTGGTAGGTTTCCGACCGACTGTTCCTTGTTCCCTACACACACTCGACAAAGTATTTTAGCTATCACTATGTTCTAACTTCATACTTTGGGGGGCTCTCTATTACACATTATTTTCATCATACCTATGATTGTTAATGATGTAAACCTATCTGTTGCCTTCAGAGGTGTTAGTGGCCTGATTTCCTAAAGAAAGAAGAGAGAAGAACTTTTCCTGAGAAAAGAAGTTGCATTTTCCCTTGTAAAAACCCTATAAAAAAGGAAGTTCGCAGGTTGTTATATAGGCAGGGTGCAAGAATGCCTGATTCTCACAGGTTGCAGCATAGTTGGGTTGCGAGAGGTTTGCAGGTTTCTCTATAGGTAGGGTGTGAGAATGCCTACACGTGGGAAAAACGAGCGTTTTCTCGAATCTTCTAGAAGGAGAAACTTCCATGGTGAGGTGGCATACGAATGGTTTGGATATTACTCGCTTTCATGATTTGGTGGGATCATCCTAACCTCCTCACCTTATCCTCTTCATCTTATAAAATGAGAGAAGCTCTCATGGAGAAGGTTAGCTTGGATTGGACTAAGTTAGATTTGGCTTGGAATTATTAGCTTGGTTAGAGTGGTTTTGAGTTTTGCCTTTGTCAATATAGATTGTGAATATTATCACATCTATGCTCTCAAGATTCTTGGAGTGAAAGTGTGTGGGGAACGAAGGAAAGTTGGAAGGGACCTTACAACATCAAGGCCATGGTTGTAATCTCTCTTTCACACTTAATATGATATAGTAATATGATTCTTTCCTATAAATCTTGTTGTGTTTTATTGTATGATTCCTTGATCACAAACATATGTTTATATTGAGTTTATGCTATTGCTATCACTTTGGTTGGTTGCATTGTTTTGCAGGTTCATCATTGTATGAGAGTTGGAATGGAGCTACGATGGCGATGGAGAGAGGAAGCAGTGTTTAAATGGTATGTGACCCATCCCTCTTTAGTTAGTAAATTCAAAATCTAAAAATTAAGGAAAATGTCATGTTCTGGTGTGTTTTGTTCTAGATCTAGGTGGATCTAGGGAGATCAGTTAGTGTCCGCACCTACCGATTTATCCGATAAAAATAGCATACTTCTTGGTGATGGAATTATAGATTTTATATGCCTTCGAATCCTCACTGTATCAAACAAAGACAAATTTCTCACTTCTTCCATCCAACTTTCTCCTCATCTCTTCATGTACATGTGCATAATCTACACACCTAAAAATCCTCAAATCAGATACGTTGTTATTCTTACCACTCCAAGCTTCTTGCGGAACTTGGTTCTTTACACTCTTAGTTGGAATTATGTTCAGAACATATAATGAACAAACAACTGCATCGCCCCAATATTAATTTGGAATATGCTTCTACTTCAACATACTTCGAGCCATATTCATAATGGTTTAATTCTTCCTTTCAGCTACTCCATTCTGCTATGCAGTACAACGAGTGGTAAATTGTCTCTTAATTCCATGATAATGACAAAACTCCATGAAATCAAATAGCATATACTCACCTCCTATGTCTGATCTCAAGACTTTAATGTATTTTCCACTCTTCTTTTCAACCATAACTTTAAACCTCTTATATATATATATAAAGCTTCAGACTTCTTCTTCAGCAAATAAACCCAAATGTTTCGACTAAAATCATCAATTAAAGTCATAAAATAGACATTACGAGTCAATGAAGATGTTTGCATTGGTCAACATAAGTATTTGTGAAAAAAATTCAATGGAGCTTTAGCCTTGTACGAAAGTCCATAAATAAATTTATCCACATGATGATTTACAAGTATACAACTCTCACATGTGCTTGTTGGTTGTTGAATAGTGAGCAACCCCTTCACCATTTGTTTCTTTTGCAGCAAATATAAACCTCCAAAATGTAAATGGCCATATCTCAAATGCCATAAACATGACTCATACAAACCTTTAGCTTTATAAGCATTCAAAGATTCACTCAAATCATTTGTCATAATAAGTGGAAATATTCTATTCTTTGTCATCTGTACTCTGGAAATCAACTACTTACTTGGATACTTATCATAAATTATACATACCTTTTTCTTGAAGAACACTCTGTACATTTTCTCTACTAGTTGTCCAACACTTATAATATTGCACTTCATACCAGGTACATAATAAACATCATCTATTTTTCTTCTTTCATCATTCTTAGTATTAAAAAAAATCACACATTTACTCTTACTTTACAGTCATTACCCAACTTTACCACAGACTAAATATTGGTATCTAAATTGGAAAATAAGTTTTTATTTCCAGCCATGTGATTGCAACATCCACTGTCCGAAAAAAATAATCATTTGCAGTTTCCTGGGTGACATTACAAGTCAAAAACATGGGCTTTTCATCATCCTCTGACTCCTTTGTCATGTGTGCAAACTGCTTTCCAAAATCTTCTTGCTTCTTCCAACACTTGTTAGCATAATGTACAAATTTATTACAATACTAACATTGTACCTTAGATTTATCATACCTCCGATTTCCTTTCTTCTAGGATCTACTACTACTCACCCTTAAGCTAGGAGGATTCTGTTGATTTTTCTCCTCAGATTCTGAATCACTTTTGTTGTCTCTTTGACCAGCAAATCAACCTCCTCTTCCTCTACTACTAGACCTTCCTCTACCTCTTCCAATAGTAACATGCAACTGATATTTGAAGGAATTCTTGAATGGATTATCATATATGGACATCCTGGATTCATGAGAAATTAGAGAACCAATTAATTCATCAATAGGCATAAGACTAATATCTTTAAATTCTTCTATGGGTACAACTGCGAATTCAAACTTCTGTGGAAAAGATATGAAAACTTTCTCAATTAATCTCTTGTTTGAGAGGTCTTCACCATACTGCCTTAGATAATTCACAACATTCATGACTTGAGTCATGAAACTATCAATTGACTCATTGTCCTTCATCTTCATATTTTCAAGGTCCCTTCTCAAATTCTGAGCCTTGACAATCTTCACCTTGGATACACCTTGATAGCTAGTTTCAAGAGTGTCTGAAGCTTTCTTTGAAGATACTGAATTTGACACCTTCAGAGATATGCTTTTAGTCAGGCCTTGTTGAATAAGACTGAGGGCTTTGTTGTCTTTCTTTATGTTCTCCTTTAATAAAATCTGTTCAACATTTCTCAAATCCATTTATGTTGCTTGGTCAACAGGCTCTAGATAACCAACAATAACAAACTCCCAAAGATCTTGAGAATGAAGAATTGTTCTCATTTTGATAAAACCAAGAACCATAATTTCTTTCATTCAAAAAAAGAATCTTTGTTTGTAGCCATTTCAAATCAGATTCCAAATCACTATATTCAGTTACAACGAGGAACTATAAATATTACTAGCTCTGATACCACAATGAAGGATGCAAAGGACTGCTTCACAAAATAATAAACATCTATTACATGAGTTTCAACACTGTGTAACAACACCTGTAAGCTACAACCATGTGTTTTAGCAACGTGTTTCAGTTGCGTGTTTTAACAGTGCATGTAAGCTACAACGAGGTGTTTCAGCAATGTGTTTCAACAAATAATAAAAGACTATTACAACAACAAAAACTTAAGTAAATCACTCCTGCATCTTACAAAAAGATTGATACTCTATTCTACACCAATCTTTTCAACAGGTGTTTCAGCAGAGAGTAAAAATGACTTTACAACCAAAAACTAAGTTATAGCAGAAACATGGGAATCATAACAACACACTAAAAACACATATTACATAAGCAAAATAACTTTATTAAATCCTTCCCTATAATAGTAAATCCACCTAGTACTTATGTACTAAATCTAAATAACATTATACAACAAAACATTGCACAACTTTAATGATTTAACTGGAGTTTTCAAACAATAATCATAGTATGCAAGCTAAAGAAAAATAAATTAAAATGTGAAGATTATCAAAGTCATTCAAAGTGTGAGGATTATCAATGAGTATACCTTTTCCATTGTTTGATGAAAAGGATCCTTGTATTCAAACCTTGAACTTCACTCCACTCCTAATATTAATGCATTGGATGGATGTGTACATCTTACAAATTTTTATCCTACCACATCACTCAAAAATTCGATCCATGTTTCTTTTGAATGCACAAGGCATTAAGTTTTGAAATATAACCCCAAAGTTCTATAATTTGTTGGATCCTAATGTAACACCAACCAACATGACAGATTTAGATATAATTTCCAACATGGGATTTCCATTTGAATTGTCATAACCATGTCCGAGCATAGAATATTACAACATTGGACCTTTTTCATTGTACCTCTAATTATATTCTAGAAGTATCAATTTATCGTCCCAATTTTGAAACATTTGCCAGCCACATGGCAATTTGTAAAGTTCCATTTTTTTCTTCATTTTTTCCAAAATTGTGATATCCTATCAAGGCCGAACAAATAAAGGCTAAGTTGGTAGGTACATAAGCATGGAATTGAAATCATGTCAGAATTTCATCAAATGAAATCCCATTAACAAAACTAGAGGAATGTCAAAACTAGGTAGTTATAAATGTGGCGATGTACTTCAGAAGGATGCATTGAACATAATTTTTATTGTCCGTCAAATATTGATAATATCTCGCTAATCTGATCAACCAATTTAGTTGAACATTCGACGAATGTTGGTAGGTAATTGGACATGCATCAAAGTAGTTTACAAATTTTTAACCAAATCATCAATAGAACGTCAGATAGATGCCATTAAAATGTTGTTTATCATTAGTCATGTCACTAAATGGTTAATACTACATGGAATTCTTACATAAAGAGACTTAAAATATGCCAATTTCCTATTCTACTATGATATATATTCATCTAATATTTCCTCAAATTTTTGAAGTGGATAATAAGACCATGTTCTATATTTACATCTATGAAAAATCACTTCATATATGTCGATGGAAAAAAGATTTATGAAAAATCACTTCATATATGTCGATGCAGAAAAGTTTTTTTTAGTGAAATGTCTATCTAAAAACAAACTACTAATGTGATCATCTTAGGAGCATACATGGATCATCTTATAAGAAACTTATTTAATAGAATAAAATAATGTTTTGCGAAAAATATTAATTAATAACAAGAAGACATACCTAAAACATATAAAACATACCTAAAACATATAAAACAACACATTGTATTGACATTTTAATAGAGTTGAAACGATATGTATAATAATCTCAATTACATTTTGTTAAACTTACAAGTAATATATTTCATTTAAAAAAAAAAGTCATATGTTTCATAAAATTTATTATCATAACATTTTGTTAAACTTACAAGTCATATATTTCATAAAAAAAAAAAATTATATGTTTCATAAAAATTATTATCATAAAACAAAGTGTTCTAAAAGTCATATATTTCACAAAAATTACTATCATAAAACAAAGTGTTCCAAGACAAAGATCTCAATTAGCAGCTAAAAACATACTTGGACATTCTTTTCATCACAGCTAGGAAGTGTGAATAGTTAACAAACTAAAATTTCATTCTTTTTATCAATATCACTCAAACCTTCAAATTTTTCCTTCAAAGAAGTCATTTAGTTGAATCCCAAAAAATTCAAGGGAAACAAAATCATAACAAATTTATATCTTAAAGAAGTGTCAAACAACACATACTATTGCGTACACATATAAGTTGGAGAAAATAGAAATATTTTTCATGGAAAGACCTCTATAATGCATCAATTTGAAGGTATAGTTTGTTGGGATATGTAACTCCTACTTGTCTTTAGTGTGATCATATTTAATTATTGACTTTATTGGTCATTATTAGGTATAGTTCTAGTTTGTACGAGAAGGAGTTTGTTCCTACCTTTTAGGAGGTTGTTTAGGAGTCTCACGAACTAGTTAGCTTCATTGTTTATTGTGAGGTTGAGATATTCCTCAACCAATGGATCAAGGTAGTTCCCTATCGCGATACTATGATTGTTGTATTTATATGTACTCTATTTGAGTGTTTAATAGAGCGTTCAGGAACAATTTTAGTGTGTAATTATTTCTACTCTCCCTCTCCCATTCTCGGATATATTCTTCCCATGTACTAACCAAACCAAACATTATAATTATGAATTTTTTCAAATGGGGGTTTTGAAGACCATTTTGTGCAAATATTATTGTAGAATCAACAACATTGATAATTACAAGGCACTTTATATAAAATATTTGAGTCTCTCATGCATTCTCCTTTAAAATAATTAGTCTTCTTTAGAGCTCATAGATAAATCTCACTTACAAACTACCAGATTTATAGTTTTGAGTAGACATTGCCCTATATTTTAGAATGTAAAGGTTTTTCCTTAGTTTTCATTTTAAGATTTTCATATCTAATATCAATATAAGAGCCTCACCACACAACATATTTTGGTCTAAATTTTTTCTTCTCCAACCAAAGGTATGAACAATAAATTTAACTCATTTTAGATCAATACTACATGTCCTTCCAATTTTTACCCTATAAGAAATCTTATATCATGTTTCAATACCATATAAGGTTTCCTTGAAGTATTCCTTCATGTCTGTAGGAAGACATAAAAAGAAACAAAATACTAAATAAGGTGCCAAATGCTCCATTACTACTTCCAAGGGGCCTACAATACTTCTTGATGAGTTTCATGAAATTATGCATGTTACTTGGTATCATTTCAATAAGAATATTCAAGTTTGGAAGTTCTTTTATTCTTGTAAATTCCCTTGATTTTGTGTTATATTTTTGTAAACTATTCACATTAAGCTTATAATCCCATTGTTTGTACCTTTTCATGTAATTCATTGGTGTACCTAATTTCATAATCAATTCAAGTTTATGGTATGAGCATTGAAATTCAATGAATTTAGACTTCATATGGACTACAATACAATGAATTGAGACTTCCTATGCACTACAACACAATTAATTGAGACTTCCTATGCTCTATTATATCCAATCGAACAACATCCACATTTTCCTTGGTTTCACTCCAAATCACATCATCTCTTCATGAAGCGGAACTCAACCCACATTATTTTCTATTGGCATCTTACAATTATACATCCATTTTGGATTTTTATCTTTTTATTGAAGGTGACCTTGGGGATGTTTTATTTTCAATGCCAATTGACTCATATATCATTTTATATAACTTTCAACTATAATTATTTTACAAAATGGCACTCATTGGTCACTCATTGACCACTTCCACCCTTGCCACTACTAGGTGCATCCGTAAATATGATCCCCCTCCTCTTATTCTAAGTGAAAGATTGATTATTTTTACATCTTGGTGTGATTTTTCTTTTTCGAAGATTGGAAAAGGAAATGACATTCTTATAAGTTTTTTTCCAAAATGAATTATCGCACCTACAAAATTATACTTTGCAATTCAATCCAAGAAAACCCACCATAGATGATAGCGTAAGTTGCAAGGATGTTACCTTCATCCACAACCCTAACGTATTTTTGATTCATCCCTGTAATACTTACAAGAATCAAAGAATGAAGTTTAATTAAAAATTATAAAAATCAATTCCATTCATGCTACATATAAAATTCATCAAAAAGTGATCTGACCATGAATAACTTAGGTAAAAACAAAGTTGGATAGAAAACATAGCACTCAGTTGTATGATTTTCTTTGGCGAAACATTCGTTGTAGGTCCAGTGGCTATAGCCATAGTGGATGATACAATGTGTTATGCATGAGGGAAAATTGGTGAAACCACAATCGATGAAACAATGGGGGATACAATGGGGAAGAATGGTGGAAGAACAATGGATGCAACAATGGGGGATAAAGTACGATGAACATGTGAGTGGTGTACATGTGCAACTACTTGAATGGATGGGATGGAAAGGGTGGTGGGGGTAGAAATAATCTCCCATGGGTTTTATGATGGGGGGAAGTACCTGAGGGAGAGAAAATGGGATCCTAGGTGCTAGGGCAGGGTGGCCAAGGACCAAACTTTCCTTGTAACCTAGGATAAATTCTATGCAAAATGGGGGTAGTGGTGACTGAACAAATGAGGGTAGTGGTGATTGGAAAAAGAATGAACTATATTACATACACATTTATAATATTTTTATTAGTGAAAAAATATGAAATTCAAATAAAATAGGATACAAAAATTAACATTAAAACAATATTTAACTTGACACATGATACTTTGGAATGGGGCGATTTGACCATTCTAAGTGAACATGATTCATCACTCTTAGAGACAACAACCTGCAGAAACACACCGACATTATAATTGATTTCTATTAAATAAATTGAACATTTGCAAAACATCAAAATTATAAATCTTATTAAGTTAAATATTGTAATGAACAAGGTTTAAATCTATGCACACATATTAAATGATGTTGTATGCATTTTAGATCTTTGGTAGTCCATGTGTTGCACTCAAAATTATTTAAAATTTTAAATTTTTTTGGGAAAACATCATTAGATATATATCAATATAAGTGTGGATTGTTTCAACAAATTGACTTATCGAATTTCCTAAGACACTCAAAAGTATTCTATATTTATGGACATTATAATTTAAAAAAAACATAAATCCATGGAACATGAGCGTGAATCATGCATTGGAAAAAATGAAAAAAATTGTTAACACCAATCAGCATTAGTATTATTTGAGTTTTAATGATAATTAGGTTCAACATTTTATTTTAGCAATATAGGTTTATATTCTTTGGAACATTTTTTAAATTAGACCCCTAAGTTTGCATAACAATAATATAGGTGTTCCAAGTGTCAATGTTGAAAAGAAAATAGAGAATGACAAATTTAGAGATCGTGCAATCTAAAAAATCATATTCTTATTAGATATACCATTTGACATGGGAAAAAAATAACAAAACAACAAAGAATGAGATATAATGAAGAACAATAAAAGTCATCGAATAGATGGGGAACCATTTGATTGAAACCAACTTCCAATAAGGAAAAGAAACCCCACGTACCCAAGGAAACCATCCAGAAATTCCCTAGGACATTAGCTAAATCCAATAACCACTTTGAAATGAGAATGCATAGTTTAAAAATACAAACAGGGTGTTGCAAGTGTCAAATACGACACTATAATAACATGGTGAGCCAAACAGGAGGCTACCCTTGTAACCAAATAGAACTATAAATATGCATAAGAGAGAGAAAAACTTAATACATAAATAAGAATAGTTTTGTGTACCTATCTACAATATCCTTAGAACATACTACACTCTATCTACATGAGTTATTTTAAGTGTATTCTTAAATGATTGCATATGTTGTATTTGTAAAAAGAATGATTTAATATAATAAGAGCCTAATGTCTTAATTAGTGACATAATTCTTAAGTTAGGATGTTTTCATCATTATTGTTATAAATAGAGTTTTCTCACCTTTCATATGTATCTCTTACCATTTTATCAATACAACCAAGTAGTTTACAATATTTGTAATTTAATTAGTGCCTTAATTTTCTTTTATCCACTAGTTCTTTATCACATGACATATTATCCTTAAATTTAGAAGTGATAATACTTGTAATATAATCAATATTCTTCATGATGGCTTCTTATTGTATTCCCTAATGATTTAGACATAATTTGCAATCTTTATGCCATTCCTACTTGAGCCACTACTGGTTCTGGCTAGAGTTTGAAGCAATTTTGGGGAGCCTCTTGTCAATCATGTTTTTTATCTTGTTCTTGTACGTTAGATATCTAATCATAGATATGATATCAATGGGTGAAATACTTTCTTCTATGAGGAGGATAGGATACACTTTATTTCCCTTAATTTTGAGATTATAAGTTACAAAATTATTTTAAATATGTTCTATCTTTCTCCAAGATTCTCTGGATATACTGTAACCACAAACTTCACATCCATTTAATATAATTGGAGTGACGAGAGCATGAAATATGAGTATTTTTTATCCCGAAGACAAAGGTATATTGATTTACGATTTGTTTTTAGCCCATAATAAACTTTCCTCACTCCATTTATCCTTTTCTCAATGCTATAGTTCCAATTGAGATATTGATTACAATATACTTATATCAAGGCACTTCCTCCAAGTTATTGTTGTCATAAAAAAAGTATCATAGGTGATCCTTTTGGATTTAATTATCATAACCTTTTTTTTGTGATTATGCATAGTCATGCCCATGCTATAACAAAACTCCTTAAGGGTTATTAGTTGCTTACCTAGGTTATAGGAATTCTTCTTTATAAGAAAAATATCATCAATATAAATAAGGAGGATGATAACTATACTAGCGAGAGTTGGGCCAACACAACTTGTGTCCTCCAAACAATCTTATAACTTATCAACATAGATGCTGAAAAGGGCAGGGGATAGAGGACAAACTTTCTTGACTCCTATATTACAACAACCTTCTTTTGACCATTCATCAATGGTAATAAGCCTGTCAATAACTTTCTCATATAGCCTTACTGCAACAAATCTTAACTCGAAAGGGACTTTAACTTCTTTTAACCTATTCTAGAGGATAGTCCTAGGCACAATGTCAAAATATTTTCTAAAATCAATGAAACAACAAAGGATAACAGTTTTATAATTACGACACTCTTCTACAATGATCCTAAATGTAACAAGGTGGTCAACAGTGGAATAGTAGCCTCTAAACCAAGTCTGGACTATAGTTATTTTTCCATTGCTTTCTATCCATGTGTTGATCTTCTTTTCCAAAATACTTCCATACAACGTATCTAAAATGGGGCTAATCAAAATGGTCCAATAATTAGAGGGAATCCTTTTATCCCCGTTTTTAAAAATAGGTACAACAAGTCTTTGATTCCAATGTTTTGGGAAGTCTTTTGGGATAGCTAAATTGAAGAGATTATGTATGTGAGGGATGAGGACAGCTTATTCAATTTTTAATATTTCAACTTGGTAATGTTTGATGTCCTTAGATTTTCCTTTTGAGAGCCTATTAATCCCAATCTTAATGTATTCTATAGAAAATACTCTATCCTTTCTAGAGATATTTTGGCATGTTTTCCATTACATTAGGGGATTCATACATATTTGTATGGTATAAATTCCATTCCTTCAAGAGAATCTTATTATTTTCTTTAGTTTTATGAGTTAGAATTTGCCCTAAGAATTTATTAGGGTCTATATTAAATACGTGCAAAATTTTCTCTTTCTTTCTATGTATATAGTCTTTTTTTTCTGTTTAATTAAGGTTTTGTATCTGTTTATCTATCATAACTTAAAGATGCATTGGAAGCATCCCTAATGGATTTTTTAGAAATTTTACATTCATTATCGTACCAAGGGTTAGTTTTACTATTTTTCCTTTTATGTAGCACCTCAATAGTGAAATTGTTAATTAAAGTAGAGAGGGTTGATGTAAAATTCCGATAAACAACTTCAATATTGTTGTGATATGATATTAGTTTTAAATAATTGATTAAGTATTTTAAGAAGAAATCATTTTTTTTTGTCAAAAATTAAGCTCCTTTGGTTGTCAAAGTGCTCCTCTACAGAGATTTTGTGCATGGAAAAGTTAAGAGTTAGGGTTAGAGGTCTTTGATCATAGTCATGTTCGTGGTTATATAAAAGATCAAAGTTTAATATTTGGTTGTATATGGGGATATCCCATATTACATAATAAAAAACAGTAATACCCAACCCATGGATACAAGTCATCTTATTAGAATTAGGCCACTTCTTTGTACCATTGTAAATTATTAAATCTTGAGAACTACAAATCTTGATTAACTCAGTACGAAACAAATTCTTGATCAATTCTTTATAGTTTCTTTTCTAACTGCCAGCTAAGACAAGGTCCTCATCTAGCCAAAGAGGATTAGGGTTGGAGTCATTACTTAAAATAATAACTTGATTCATTGAATTTCTAGCATCAAAGTCTCCTAATAGGAGGATACTACCTTCATTTTCATATTGTAGATATCTTTCTCTAAGATTTTGTAGGGACAATTCTTATCTAGATTGTTTTTCGTATACAAACTAGAGTTACTAGGTGTGAAATAACATATTGTTATATAAATATTCTTAGTGTTAACATGATATATCTCCATCCATATGTACTAATTGAGAGGATATTTCTTATGAAGAAGGATGCGAGGAGAGATGATTTTTTTTATGTAACATCATATGCCTCCAATCCCTCTATGGGAGGACTTCTTGTTCCATGTGGACCACAAAACAAATCCTTCGATATTAGGGGAACTTATATTTTTCATGCTCCCAAGTTTCAACCCAGAGAATAATGTCAATGTTACTCGAGATGTAGCTTAGTGTAGGCCCTTTAGTCCGTAGAAAACCACAGTAGTTCCAAATGAGGATTCATAGTTTTTTGAATTGATATTGTTGTCATAAAAAAAACTATCATAGGTGATATTTTTGGATTTAATTATGAGAACCTTTTTTTTGTGAGTGTTCATAGTCATGCCCATGATATAAAAACATTCCTTCAAGGTTATTAGTTGCTTACCTAGGTTATAGGGATTCTTCTCCATAAGAACAATATCATCAACATAAAGAACAAGGTTGATCAATATACTAGTGAGAGTTGGGCCAACACATCATGTGTCCTCCAAACAATCTTGTAACTTCTTAATATATATGTCAAAAAGG
The DNA here is from genome assembly GCA_009831015.1 of Picea engelmannii. Lineage (NCBI taxonomy): Eukaryota > Viridiplantae > Streptophyta > Pinopsida > Pinales > Pinaceae > Picea > Picea engelmannii. The sequence continues at coordinate 99,207 of ML790555.1, forward strand.
TAAAGGGATGGTGGAAAACTTTTGTGGACTCCTATATTATAGTAAATTTCTTCTCATATATCCTTACTGCAATAACTCTTAACTCAAAAGGGACTTTAAGCTCTTTTAACCTATTCTAGAGGATAGTCCTGGCCATAGTGTCAAAATATTCTCTAAAATCCATGAAACAACAAAGGATATTGGTTTTACAATTACCACACTCTTTTGCAATGATCATAAATGTAACATGGTGGTTACCAGTGGAATGGTATCCTCTAAACCCATTTTGGCCTCTAGCTCTTTTTCCATGGCTTTCTATCCTTGTGTCAATCTTCTTTTCCAATATACTTCCATACAAAATAGCTAAAATGGGGCTAATCATAATGGTCGTATAATTAGAGGGATTTATTTTATCTCCACTTTTAAAAATAGGTGCAACAAGGCTTTGATTTAGAGTTTTTGGGAAGCCTTGTTGGATATCTAAATTGAAGAGTTTATGTATGCGAGGGATGAAGACAATTCCTTCAATTTTTAATAAAACTTGGAAATCTTTGATGTCCTTAGATTTTCCTTTTGAGAGCCTATTAATCCCAATCTTAATGTCTTCTATAGAAAACACTTCATCCTTCATAGAGCTATTTGGCATGTTTTCCATTACATTAGGGGATTCACGCATATTTTTATGGTATCAGTTCCATTCCTTCAAGAGAAACTTATTATTTTCTTTAGTTTTACGAGTTATAATTTTCCTCAAGAATTTATTAGGATCTACATTAAATATGTGCAAAAGATTATCTTTCTTTCTATGTATATCGTCTTTTTTTTTTCCGTTTAATTAAGGTTTTGTATCTATTTATCTATCATAACTTAAAGATGCATTTGAAGCATCCCTAATGGATTTTCTAGCAATTTTTCATTCATTATCGTACCAAGGGTTAGTTGTACTATTTTTATTTTAATGTAGAACCGCAATACATAAATTTCTTAATTTAAGTAGAGAGCGTTGATGTAAAATTATGATAGTCAGCTTCAATATTGTTCTCATATGATATTCATTTAAAATAATTGCTTAATTCTTTTAAGAAGAAATCATTTTTTTTGTGTGAAAACCTAGGTCCATTCGGCTGTCAGATTGCTCCTCTATAGATATTTTTTGTAACACCCCCAATCATTACAACTACAAGTGAAGCTAAACATGCAATTTTTTTTTAAACAAGATTACCACAACAATTGCAGTTAAACAACACAACTGGATGTTGAGCACCATGCCCGTCGAACAAGCAACAAGAAACAACGACTCAATGCATTAGCACATCAACCAACTGGGAAAACATGCAGAAATCAATATAAATAGAAATGACTCCCTGCCCAACACAAACACGACAATGCCTACACGCAAAAGTAAAACACCCACACATCCAAGCAATATGTCGACATGATCCGATATGGCATCACTCAAACTAAAATGCGCAAGCTCTTAATTACTTCGCCAACAAACCCTAATGTGGATGGATTAATAGTATCCTTCTACTCACTAATTCCAATAGCTGAAACCATCTGATGCTTATAGAATCGGTCTCCAAAATCGAGTGTCTAGCATGCGATAATCCATTACTGGTAACTAGAAGTCCATACATTAGGAAGTGTAGAAAACTTATTAAATAAAATATGCATTTACCAAACAACATACCTTCCAACCAGTTGGCGTAACTGACTTTCCGACAGTGACGTGGCACTCACCCTGTATTAACGCTGAGAAATTCACAATCAATTAATGGGAATTAACATTAAAAAAATGCACTGTCATACCCCACAAACGATGCGTACAAAAAATCGTTGTCACTACCACAAGGTATTTATTGAGAATCATGGCCAAGTCATCTATATCACTGGATAAGAATTGGTAATTAGTTGTGTAAATTGTTGATGAGAAGGGCCATAGACATTGGTTGGGTGAAGACTATACACAAGCAATCAAATCACAGTAGTGAAGTGAGATGCTAATAAGATCATGAGTAAGAATTGGGCAGTTATGTCATTAAATTCATGAGAAGGATGTGGGCATTCTATGCCATTAAATTCGTGAGCCAATGCTGGAAATTTACTCCATCAAACTCGTGAGAAAGAAGTGGAATTCTATGGGTTAAAATACACTGCCCAAACAATATATAGAATCGATATCATAAGTGAATTCGTTGCGTTAATATATATAATTCGTTGATTCATTAACATATATAAATTTGCAGAGTTAAAGGTGTTTTACAAAGAGGTAAAACGTTTGTCATAGAATTGTTACCAAATGAAATAGCTGCCACGAAATTGAAATAGTTATCGGCGAAATGCATATCAATGAAATTGAAATAGATTCCAAATGAAACATCAATTAAGGGAAATAAAACACATGTCAATGAAATAGTTGCTAGTTTTACTCGTTGTGGTAAAGGCCACAAAATTCATAAGGAAATTTCACTATTAATAAAATAAAAAAAATACAGTCTTGTATAATTTAAAACACTATCATCAAGTGAAGAAAAAAAACGCAGAGAGTGTTAACCGTTCGCCATGAGAAATAATTAAAATACATAGAGGTAATGCCAAGAAGTCGTAGAGAAAAAATAATAGAAAACAAGGGTGGAGATAAAACACAGAGATGAAATTCATGGTTAAATAATGAGAGGGTGAAGCAGTCAACGAAGAATACAGGTAAAATATTAGTGGTTGAATAAAAATCCTGTACAACAACAATGAAGGTTACTTGGTAAATTCGTGGAAGGAAAGGGGTATGAACTCTATCAAGCAAACTCTTAGCTGTGAAACATTGTTGGGGTAAATGCCAAGAAATCGTAGGAAGAAAGAGCAGAGATATTCAACAAAACACAGAGACGCTTAGCACAAGAAGGCGCAAGACATTCAATCAACTAGGAACAATCAACAAAGTGGACAGCTGGGCAAACTATCCTTCACATCATCATCCATGCATAGAAAAGTAGGGCATTATAATCTATAGGTCACTATGCACTGAAATGATGATCATTGATTCGACTTCTCGCTGACTGATTAGGCGTGGACTGATGAACTAGGGATGAGAAAGAAGTAAAAAGCACAAATCTTCACAACAAATCAATAGAACCAATAGGATAGTCATGACATTCAGGGATCAAATTCCAAGGGAATCAAGTCAAACAACAACATTAAGGCTAAGGGGAAAATTAAATTCTCAATTAAAATGCTAGGTCAACACCTTCTTTACATAGTTAAAAGTATAGTATTCAAAGCATAAATTCAGTAGTAATCTACCATGCATAATAAGAGCATGCATACTGTATCCCAAGTAATCTGCTCTAAGTCATTTTCCCGCGCGCTCCTTGCCGCTCACCCTTGCCAACCGATGAGACTTCACCGGTACCTCCTAGCCAATGCTAGGGGTACTCTTCTTCCCCTTTAGCCCCACGAGCCACAAAGGGGCCACACACACTGAACCAGAGAACTGCTAGCTCCCATCTCGCCTCGCAAGGTCAAGTTACCACTCCTCACTAAGATGGGTATCCCAACTCCCACAAGCTAAGTCAATCAAGTCGAAAATTTTGCAGCATAACGTTACCCATGACCGAAGAGATCCATCCTTCTCCTCCTCCCTCCTTTATATAGAATTTCTAGGTCACTTCTCTCCCAAATTCCCATTTAATTTATTGTTCAATAATTTAATTCAGAAAAATCCTCCTCGTACATGTCACCCATCCCCTTTGTTGCACTAGAAATTAATTTCATTAATTATTTAATTACTCCTATTTCCCACACCCACCTAAAAGCATTCCTAGAATCTCTCCTAGGCGTACCCATATTCCCTTACACAATTTAATGACTTTCCCCCATACTAATTTACTAGTTGAGTTCATTTTAGAAAGTACTTAAAGGCAAGATTCCTTGTTAAGTTGGTCATTCCTCTTTTTTCTTATGTTTCCCCCTTTTTCCCTCAGTTTCCTAATTCTTTTAAATTTCCCTCTTTCCCTTTTTATCTAAACTCATATTAGTAACTGTAGAAAATTATATTTTTCCCCTTTTTCTTTTTAATTAATAAATTTTAATTAGCATGTGTAACAAAACAATCATTTCCCTTTTAAAATTTTCTATCCCTCAATAATTTGATTTTAATAGTTTAATCAAGATTCTTACCCCCCTTTCGCCACATGTTTAATGATGATTATCATTATTTTTATTTTTTTTACCACAAGTATTAATTTAGACCTAGATTTTAATTTTTGAGGTTGGGCGACATTTTATTAGGGAAATTGTTTTTAAATATTTCTTATCATGTTATTCGTTCTAAGTCCATATAGGTTTATTCTCTTATTAGTTATCAACGCGATGTGCCCTTCAGGACGCACCAGGTGCTCCAAGGGTGCCACTCGCCTCATTCTGTTTCCCTTGCACAACGTTCCCTTTAGGACGCAATACATGCTCCAAGGGTGCCACTCACCCCTTTTTGTTTCCCTTGTGTGACGTGCCCTTTAGGATGCACTACATTCTCCAAGGATGCCACTCGCCTCTTCACTAACTTGGTAGACATCAAACCCCCCTGGAGTCAATACTTCGTCAGGTGATGTGGTGGGAGACTAAGGGCCTCTAAGGAATAATGCACTGCCTTATTGCACACCCCTTAGAATCCCCGTGAGTGATTGTCACAGTTTTCCCTCACAACTTCATGGGTATTATCGAACTAGGTAGTCATTAACCTATAGTTCAATCCATGGTGGGAGTGCTAGTAGGCTCTAGCAGGGTTGTTGTCCACATCTCTCTCTCAACGACTCTGGTAGTCATGTGTGACCCCTCTATTCCACATGTGAGTCTGGTCGGCAAGATATCGTTAGCTTGCATCATCAAAGAATCATGTCAGAAATGAGATCCATAATCATAGTATCTAATCAGATGCACATATGTCATATATACAACAATAAAACCCAATAGTCCACTCCCTGACTCGATCCAGAGTCCAAGGGTTTCATCGATGCCTCTGTATCTTCGAGGTCCAAAATCCTACACACTCAGGAGAATTGAGTCAATAACACTTGTCTAAGTCAATACAACAAAATAACATATATTCACATCCATAATGCCTCATAATCATAATCAACGACCAATAGTATAATAATCTGGATCACTTGCAAGCAAGTGTCCTCAAAGAATAAGTTTTCTCAGTGCGTGCAAGAGTAAGATGTTACATACACACCCTCTTGGTCTAAACTTTGTCCCGAAGTTTCATAGTAAAAAGTGTCAAAATAATGTGTATCACAATATCACAAGTCTATCTATCCAACAAAAATGATAACTGTTGGATCATATCATATGCATCCTATGAGGTCACTGAGTGCAGACTATAGTTGTCCCTTTGGACCTTGACCTCATCTATTGTTCAATGCCGTAGCAGTGGAATGCAATGATCCAGGATGTGGATCGGCTTAGCCGTGAGTGCACCCTCATCCAACACCTGCAAGGTGATCAAGTCAAAGATGTGTAGGATCACTAATCATAATGTCTCAATGGAGACGTGAAAGACATCATTCATACGCCTCAAGAATTAGGAAAGGCTACTCAATAGGCCACGGGCCCCTTCCTCTCCACAATCTCGAAAGGTCCCACGAACCCAGGAGAGAGTTTATCTCCCTTTCCAAACTTGATCATACTCTTATGCAGTTTTGCCTGCGAGAAGACTTGATCGCCAACTTCGTAACTATGGTCGACACGGTCTGCATCGACATAACTATTTTGTCAATCATGTACTTCTTTTATCCTTTGTCTTATTGTTTTAATTTTCTCTTCCTTTTCTTGGATCGCTTCTGGTCCCACTAGGACCCTATCCTCAAGTTGATCCCAACTCAAAGGAAACTGACATGATCACCCATAAAGGAACTCAAAAGGAACCATCTTAATGGTGCTTTAGTAGTTGTTGTTATAAGTGAATTCTACCAGTGGTGAGAATTCTTCCCAATGCTTCTGTTGGTCCATCATGTACGTGCGCAACATGTCTTCCAAGGTTTGGCTCATTTGTTTGGTCTGTCCATTACTCTTCGGGTGATACACAGTACTTAAAGTTAAGTTGGGTTGACAAGGCCTCTTGGAAACTAGTCCAAAATCATCGAGTAAACACTGATCCTCGATTGGATATAATCCTCTTAGGTATGCCATGCAGCCTCACAAACTCACTGATACAAAATCTAGCTATTTTAGGTGCCTGATATGTCGTACACACAGGGATAAATGATCACTCTTCATCAGAGTTTTGACTACCACAAAAATCGAGTCGTGTCTTCTAGCCGTCAATGGCAATCCAACAATGAAATCCATCGAAATAACCTCCCATTTCGATTCCTGAATAGCGTGTGGCTGTAGTAATCATGTTGGATGTCTATGTTTATCCTTTACCTATCGACATTATAGACATCTGGACACATAGTTAACTATGTATGCCCTCATTCCCTTTCAGAAGAATAAGGGTTTAAGGTCCACCCTCATCTTCGTGACTCTTGGGTGAGCCATGTGCACTGCTATGTGAGCCTTGTTTAGGATCAATCTCCTCAACTCGTCATTTGGTGGTACATCAATTTGATTTTTAAATATCAGTAGTCCATTGTCGTCCAATGTAAATCCATCAAACCTTGCTCCCATCATTGTATTTCGTTCGATAAAATCCTTGACCTATTTCTACCAGTCATAGTCGCATTGTAAAGTTAGAATATTTTCACGTATATTCGTCTGAAGAGGCAAAAATGACAATATGTGAGCTCTCTGACTCAGTGCATCTGCCACTCGGCTCACGGTTCCTTTTATGTAAGAAATCTCAAAATCGTACTCGCTAAGAAATTTCAACCAACGACGTTGTTGCACGTTCAGGTCACTTTGCGTAAAGATGTGATGTAGTCTACATTGGTCCATATTTAGTTCAAATTTCCGTCCAACCATGTAGTGTCTCCAAAACTTCAAGGCATAAAAAATTGCTAACAACTCCAAATCATGTGTCGCATAAGTCTCCTCATGCCTTCTCAACTTCCTCGAGATGTAATCGATCACTCGACCATCTTACATCAAGACTCCGTCTTGCATCAAGACATGACATGCCCTAAGTAGTGAATCTTCGATTCATAAAATGAGCATTTGGACAACTTCCCATACAATTCGTGCTCTTGTAGACACTGTAGTACCAAGTGCAAGTGCTTGTCGGGATCCTCTATCATCTGAGAGTAAATCATAATATTGTCAATGGATACTTGGACGAACTTGTCCAAGTACTTGCGAAACACCCCGCTCATCAAACTCATAAATACGCCAGGGGCGTTTGTCAGTCCAATGGTAAAACAATAAACTCGTAATATCCAAACCTCGTCATAAAAGAGGTCTTAGGGACGTCATCCTCCTCGATCCATAATAGGTGATACCCTGATTACAAATCGATCCTTGAAAACACCGTCGCACCCTTCATATGATCGAACAGATAATGAATCCTCTACAACAGATACTGATTCTTGATTGTTTCCTTGTTCAATTGATGGTGGTCAATGCAGAGTGTCCACGACCCATCCTTATTTCTTATGAATATAATAGGCGCACCCCACAGTGACACACTCGGACGTATAATTTCCAGGTCCAACAACTCCTTTAGTTTCATTCTCAACTCCTATAACTACGGGGTCGACATACGATAAGGCATTCTTGCTATCGGTTCAGTCCCCGGTTTCAGGTCTATGGTAAACTCCAATTCCCTCTCTAGCACCATCCCAGGTAACTCCTCTGGGAAGATGTTCGCAATCTCTCTCATCACCGGAAGGTGTTCTAGACCTTCCGCTACTCCCTTTTTGTTTAACATGAGGATATCATAAAGCTTACATAGCTTGCGCATGCTCTTCCATAACTACAGGGGAGAGATAAACTTCAGGGAAATTCCCTGGTTCTGACCTACAATCACGCGTCTCTATCCCTCATCATCGACCAAGCTCAACAGTTTCATCTTATAGTGGAGTATCGCCTCATGCGATTCCATTCCGTCCATATCAATCACGACGTCATAAGATCCTAAGATCCTGATGTACAAGTTGACCCTAGTGACAAAATCTCCCAGGTTAAGGGAACAGTCTGTAACCTTCCCGCCAACCTTTTGTTTGGCTCTTGCAACCATCTCTACAAAACTAAACTCATCCTGTTCGACTACCTCAACCTTAATCCTTTTTAGTGCTGCACTAGAAATGAAACTCTTGATAGCACTGAGATCTATCAAAATACTAAGGGTCTGGTCAACGACAATACCTGACATCTCGAGCACAGTCAACCAGTGCTCTGCCTGGCATTTATTCACCACTGCATGAATCTGATGGGCCTTTCCCAACACTCCCACATTAGTGGGTCTGGCTGATTCAGAGCTCTGGTCCTCTCCACTGTGCAATCATGTTGGTAATGTGGCTCCCCACATTCCAACACATTTTCTTTGGTCTGGTAATCCTAGTACCCAAAGTAGAAGTTGGATCCTAACATTGAGGCTAACACGAACTTGTTAACCTGAAGTTTATTGGTATTAAGGTGTGAAGCATATCGAAGAAATTCCACAAAATGGGTCTCGTACTCGAGCACCGTGTGACTGCCTTGTTGCAAGGTGTCAAACTTGTTGAGCTGATGCTCAATAAATTCCTCAGAAAGATACCTCTCCTGGAACCATTCCTCGAATAGATCCCATGAAACGTCATTGATGGCCATGTTCAAAAGTGTTAGGAGCGTCTTCCTCCATAGAAGAGCACTCCCCTTTAGTTGAAACACCACCATGCAGACCTTCATGTTAGAGGTTGTAATCATGAAGCATGAAGCACAATGCCTTTCTCTACAACCATGCCTTGACATCACAACCATCCACGACACTCATGGACTCGAGAAATCAACTCTCTCGAGTTCTCGATCAATGTTAACGGTACTATATAGGGAGCGCTATGAACCCTCAGGGGTACAGGTGTCCTAGCCTCATCTCAATACCGATGGTGAATCAAGGCCCTTTGACATTACCTGGAAGGACCTTGTCAAACTATCATCATCCCTTACAACAAGCGAATCCAGCCCAAGGACTTTCTCTTCCCTATGGGGGTTCGATTTTGACGGTGCGAGAACTTCTAGAGGCATCAAACATCCTTCCATGACACCACATTGTGAACCTCTAAGGCATTCTCTAAATGCGATCACCACATGAACATGTTAATGTTTTTAATTAATGCAAGGGTCAATACTCACGGGTTTATTGCAGTGGAAAGCCTGGAAATCCACAATCGCAGGGTTGAACCCTCTCTGATACCATATGTAACACCTCCAATCGTTACGGCTAAAAGCGAAGCTAAACGCACAATTTTTTTTTTTAAACAGGATGACCACAACGATTGCAATTAAACAACATAATTGGATGGATAGGACCATGCCTGCCGAACATGCAATAGGCAACAATGACTCAATGCATTAGCACATCGAGAAACTGCGTGAACATGTGAAAATCAAGAAAGATAGAAACGAATCCTCGTCCAACAAAAACATGACAACACCTACATGCTAAAGTACAACACCCACAAATCCATGAAACATGTCGACACGACACGATATGGTATCACTCAAACTAAAATGCACAAGCTCTTAACGACTTTTCCAACAAACCCTAATGTGGATGGATTAATAGTATCCTTCTACTCACTAATTCCAATAGCTACAAGAATCTGATGCTTATGGAATAGGTCTCCAAAATCGAGTGCCTAGCATGCGATAATCCATTATTGGTAAATCGAAGTCCATACATTAGGAAATGTAGTAAACTACTTAAATAAAATATGCATTTACCAAACCACATGGTCCTTCACATTCAAGCACATCATTCCATAACACGGTCATACACATAAATTCCATGACCACAATAATATAACGGAACTATTATAAATTTACCAACACAATTACAATGTCAATTTACATCATTTTTATAATTTACATATTATTCAGAAAAAACCCTTAAAGGCGAAACATTCCTCATTGCGATTAAGATTTTGTATATATATATGAACATTAATATTCAAATTAATAGAATTCAAATTGACATGAATTCCTAATATTCAAATTAATGGAATACAATTGACATGAATAGATTCCTTTGTCCACAATACTTATTTTTGGGAGTGAACATATTATACCAGCTAACCTTCATGGAATTAACATGTACTATTCATCATTTAACAATGTATTAACACTAATTTAAATAATTACAATCGTTGTCAACAACCAAGTAGTCATCGATAATAATTGTTGTTGGATCTAGAGTTAAAACGTAGTAGTAAAGGAATCAAAGGTCCATTCAATTGGCATTGGTAGAACATAGTAGTTGAACTCTACCAAATTCAAAATGCCAACTTACCAACCCTATCCATTATTCGCAGTATATATCTCGGTTTATTAAATAATAAGTAAGGTTTTGCTGTCAAAAAAAAATCTAATAAATTTGCCATTAATCGATGTATTTACTGTCTTTGTTGGCCATGATTATATTTAATGTTTTTAATACCTCACCATACATTGCTTACTTTTGAATATATCGTTGTCAAGGAAATAACAAAAATAAAGAATTTAACAAGGAAATAACGATAAGGTTCCCTGCCTAATTAAGGGATTAATCAAATACATTCTCTGTCTCATTAATTCGTTGTCATAAAATCTAGATTTTTGTCTTTTAACTAAATAATATAATCATCTCGCTATTTAAATTGGCACAACCATAATAAATTGGCTGTATAAACGTTACCCACTCACTGTCTAAGGTAAAAAAATTATGTGAATGTTGGGTGATAAAAACATGAAGTAAAATTCTGTTGTCTATATAATTTGAAGGGTGTGAAATCAATTTGCTGTAAAAACTCGCAGTCAAACTTATAAATAAAAAACATTGGCATTCACCCTGTATTAACGCTAAGAAATTCACAATTGAGTGTTGGGAATTAGCATTAAAAAATTCATTGTCATACCCCGCAAATGACGCCTACATCAAATCAATGTCACTACCACAAGGTAGTTATTGAGAATCGTGGCCAAGCCATCTCTATCGCTGGATAAGAATTGGTAATTGGCTATGTAAATCGTTGATGAGAAGGGCCATAGAAATTGGCTGGGGAAAGACTATACACCAACAAGCAAACCACAGTAGTGAAGTGAGACGCTCAGAAAATCACGAGTAATAATTGGGCAGTTATGTCGTTAAATTCGTGATTAGGATGTGCGCATTCTATGCCATTAAATTCGTGAGCCAGAGATGGAAATTTATGCCATCAAACTCGTGAGAAAGAAATGGAATTCTATGGGTTAAAATACACTGTCCAAACAATAGACATAATCGTTATCATAAGTGGATTCATTGTGTTAATATATATAATTTGTTGAGTCAATAACATATATAAATTCATAGAGTTAAAGGTGTTTTACAAGGAGGTAAAACGTTTTTCATAGAATTGCTTCCAAACTAAATAGCTGCCACGAAATCGAAATAGTTATCTGTGAAATGGCTATCAATGAAAGCGAAATAGATGCCAAACGAAACATCAATCAAGGTAAATAAAACATATGTCAACAACATAGCTACCAGGTATACTCGTTGTGGTAAATACCACGAAATTTATAAGGCAATTTCGCTATCAATAAAGTAAAAAAAAGCAGTCATGTTTAATTTAAAACATTGTCATCAAGGGAAGAAAAAAAAATTCTTAGAGTGTTAACCATTCGCCGTAAGAAATAGTTAAAATATGCAGAGGTAATGCCAGGAAGTCGCAGAGACAGATTAATCAAAAATGCAGGTGGAGATAAAACGAAGAGCTGAAATTCAATGTTAAATAATGAGAGGGTGGAGCAGTCAATGAAGAACGTAGGTAAAAGATTATTGGTTGAATAAAATCTTGTACAACAACAGTGAAGGTTACTTTGTAAATTTTTGGAAAGAAAGGGGTATGAACTCTATCAAGCAAACTCTCATTTGTGAAACATTGTTGGGGTAAATGCCAATAAATCGTAGGAAGAAAGCGCAGAGATATTCAACAAAACACAGAGACACTTAGCACAAGAAGGCACAGGACAACTAATCAAACAGGAACAACCAACAGGGTAGAAGGTTGGGCAAACTATCCTTCGCATCATCATCCATGCACAAAAAAGAAGGGCATTAGAATCTATAGGTCGCTACGCCCCGAAGTGACGACCGTCGATTCGGATCTTGGTCGACTACTCAGGCATGCACTCACGAACTAGGGATAAGGACGAAGTAAAAAACACAACTCTTCACAACAAATCAATAGAACCAATAGGACAGTCGCGACATTGAGGGATCAAATTCCAAGGGAATCAAGTCAAACAACAAGCTTAAGGCTAAGGGGAAAATTAAATTCTCAATTAAAATGATAATTCAACACCTTCTTTATATATTTAAAAGGACATAATTGAAATCATAAAGTCAATAGTAATCTACCATGCAAAATAAGAGCATGCATACCGTATCCCAAGTCATCTACTCTGAGTCATTGTCTCGCGTTCTCCGTACCGCTCCCACTTGCCAAATGATGAGACTTCATTGGTACCTCCCAGCCAATGCTAGGGGTACTCTTCTTCCCCCTTATTCCCTTGATCCGCAAAGGGGTCACGCACATTGAACTAGAGAACCGCTAGCTCCTAGCTCGCCTCGCAAGGCCAAGATACCACTCCTCACCGAGCTGGGTATCCCAACTCCCACAAGCTAAGTCAGTCAAGTCTAAAATTATGCAGTATAACGTTACGCATGAATGAAGAGATCTATCCTTCTCCTCCTCCCTCATTTATATAGAATTTCTAATTCACTTATTTCCCAAATTCCCATTTAATTTATTGTTCAATAATTTAATTTAGAAAAATCCTCCCCGTACATGTGTCACCCATCGCCTTTGTTGCACCAGAAATTAATTTCATTAATTATTTAATTACTCCTATTTCCATCACCCGCCTAAAAGCATTCCTAGAATCGCTCCTAGGTGTCCCCATATTCCCTTACGCAATTTAATGACTTTACCCCATACTAATTTACTAGTTGTGTTCATTTTAGAAAGTTCTTAAAGGCAAGATTCCTTGCTAAGTTGGGCATTCCTCTTTTTCCTTATGTTTCCTTTTTTCTTTATGTTTCCCCCTTTTTCCCTTAGTTTCCTAATTCTTTTAAATTTCCCTCTTTCCCTTTTTATCTAAACTCAAAATAGTAAGTGTAGAAAATTATCGTTTCCCCCTTTTTCTTTTTAATTAATAAATTTTAATTAGCATGTGTACCGAAAAAATAATTTCTCTTTTAAAATTTTCAATCCCTCAATAATTTGATAATAATAATTTAATCAAGTTTCTTACCCCCCTTTCACTACATGTTTAATGATGATTATCATTTTTTTCTTTTACCACAAGTATTACTTTAGACCTAGATTTTAATTTTCGAGGCTCGATGACATTTTATTAGGGAAATTGTTTTTAAATCTTTCTTATCACATTATTCTTTCTAAGGCCATCTAGGTTTATTCTCTTATTAGTTATCAATGCGATGTGCCCTTAAGGACGCACTAGGTGCTCCAAGGGTGCCACTCGCCTCATTTTGTTTCCCTTGGGCGACCTGCCCTTCAGGATGCACTACATGCTCCAAGGGTTCCACTCGCCTCTTTCTGTTTCTCTTGCATGATGTGCCCTTCAGGACGCACTACGTGCTCCAAGGGTGCCACTCATATATTGACTAACTTGGTAGACATAAAAAACCCTTGGAGTCAATACTCCATGAGGTGATCCTGTGGGAGACTTAGGCCTCTAAGGAATAGGGTCCCTGCCTTATTCTGCGCCCCTTAGAATCATCATGAGTGATTATCACAGTCTGCTCTCACGACATTGTGGGGCTTCTCGAACTAGGTAGTTGTTAACCTACAATTCAAGCCACGACGAGAGTGTTAGTAGGATGTGGCATGGTTGTTGTCCACACCTCTCCCTCAATGACTCAGGTAGTCATTCGTGACCCCTCTACTCCATATGTGAGTCTGGTCGGCAAGCTATCATTAGCCTGCATCATTAACGAATCATGTTAGAAATGAGATCCATAATCATAACATCTAATCAGATGCACATATGTCACATATACAAAAATAAAACCCAATAGTCCATTCCCTGACTCGATTCGAATTCCAAGGGTTTCATCGATCTCTCTGCATCCTCGAGGTCCAAAATCCTGCACACTTAGGAGAATTGAGTCAATAGCACCTGCCTAAGTCAATATAGAAAAATAACATATATTCACATCCATAATGTCTCATAATCATAATCAACGACCAATAGTATAATAATTTGGATCACTTGTAAGCAAGTGTCCTCAAAGAATAAATTCACTCAGTGCGTGCAAGAGCAGGATGTTACATTTTGTTTATGACAAAATTAAGAGTTAGGGTTAGAGGTCTATGATCAGAGTCCTGATTGTGGTCATCTAAAAGATCAATGTTTTCTTTTTTATTTTATATGGGGATATCCGATATTACATAATAAAAAACACTACTACCCAACCCATGGATACTATTCATCCTATTAGAATTAGGCCACTTCTTTATACCATTGCAAATTATTAAATCTTGAGAACTACAAAGCTTGATTAACTCAGTACCCAAAAATTTTTTGATCAAATCTTTATAGCTTCTTTTCTAACTATCAACTAAGACAAGGTCCTCATCTAGCCAAAGAGGATTAGGGTTGGAGTCATTAATTAAAATAATAGCTTGATTGGTTTCATTTATAGCATTCAAGTCTCCTAATAGGAGGATACTACCTTCATTTTCATATTGTAGATATCTTTCTCTAAGAGTTTGTATGGACAATTCTTATAGAGATTGTTTTTTGTATACAAGCTAGAGTTACTAGGTGCAAAATAACATATTTCTATATAAATATTCTTAGTGTTAATATCATATATCTCCATCCATATGTACTAATTGAGAGGATCTTTCTTATGAATTCGGATGCGAGGAGAGATGCTTGTTTTTATGTAACATGCTATGACTCCAATCCCTCTATAGGAGGACTTCTTGTTCCATGTGGACCACAAAAAAAATCCTTCGATATTAGGGGACCTTACATTATTCATGCTCCCAAGTTTCAACCAAGAGAATAATGTCAATGTGACTCAAGATCTATCTTAGTGTAGGCCCTTTACTCCATGGAAAACCACAATAATTCCAAGAGAGGATACTTAGTGTTTTGAATTCATATTTATCATTGTCCTTCTGCTCTCTATCCATAATAATATCTTTCTGATTCCTAATTACTACCCATTTTCCTTCCTTTCTAGCTTTCTTTACCTTTTAACCTCCTTCCTTAGTTTAGCTTGGCCTTCAGGAATTAGGTCTTCTTTTACAGATATTCTAGCCCCTTTTAAGCTTGAATTTTTACTAAGTATGTCATATTTATGGGAATAAGAGCTTACCTAACTCAAATCGACCTATCTTTATGTTAAATTGTTTTAGCCAACTGTTTTCCTTCTACAAGGTCAATTGTTTCAATTTGTTATTTTTTTTTAATTCTTCCTTGACTATTGCTAATGTGTCCTTATCTTTCTATTCTTTTAATCCAAAAATTACAAGGTTCAAGGATCTTTTGTTGTGCTCATGATCTAACTCTATGAGCTTATTCATTTCCTCTTTGATAGGTTTTATATCAAATTTGTGTTCCATGCTATTCAGGTCCAAATTGTTAATTATCTTGTCTTGCAACTCTTTAATTGTGTCCCTAAGATTGTTATTTTCATCCACATATTCTTGCTTCGTTGATCATTTTCGTTCTTGGTTGTTTTTTTCTATTTCTTGTAATCTAGCCTCCATATTGTGTAGTTGAAGTTTGACTTCTCTCTCTTCTCTACTTGTTTTCTATTGATTCTATAGATTCGTGTGAATATTTGTCTATTGATTCTATAGATTCATGCAAACTATCTAGGGTTATTTTTTTAGTCCTTCTTGTATTAGATTTCGGTATCAATGGTGAGTTACTCATATTGAAAATAAAAGTAATGAAATAAGAAAATTGTGCATGGATTTGAATAGTCACTAAGAGAAACGAGATCCATCTTAGACCCCATAAATATTCATTTAGTAGCACCACAAATATAATATTTATCACCGTGGAGACAATATTCACCCATATATACTCATATTCTTCTTAGACATTTTCTTAAATAGTCTAACCCTCTATGAATAAGATAACAACTTGGTACATATAGTTACAGCAACTTATACATATAGCTACATAATTTCATAGTAAAAAAGATTTTTAATATGGTAGTTAAACAAGTTATAAACTAACTTTTAAGTTTTAATGATGACAAAGATTCATGAGTGTCTAATTGTGAGACTATTATAAGCAAATAAAACCATTAATTCCTTAACTACTTCTTCTTAGATATTTTCTTAAATAGTCTGACCCTCTATGAATAAGATAACAGATTCGTACATATAGATACAACAACTTATACATATAGCTACATAATTTCATAGTAAAAAAGACTTCTTAATATGGTAGTTGAAGAAGTTATGAACTAACTTTTAAGTTTTAACGATGACAAAGAAACTTGCGTAAACAACTCTCCTAATTTTTGGTAGTAACTTTGGAAGAAATAACATCATCACATCTTAGGGTCAATTTTCTCGTGATGCTGCTCATCAATGCTTAAGCTCACTAAAGGCTTCTAGGTATTTTACTCAACAAACTATTTTATTCAATTAAAAGAGTTTAGTAGGTCGTAAATGTTATGGTGTGATAATTTATACTTCACAGCTATATTTACTTTGCAGTTATATTTATATTTATTAAGGGAGAGTGTTTTCAAACTTTTGGTTTTCTGTATATCTAGAAATTCTTGAAAAATTAATTCTTAACTGAAGAAGCCTATGAGGATTTTCTTGAGATTTGTCTATTCTTTTTTCTGAGGCAGTCGGATGTGAATCTAAGCCTCATCCAATAATCTCCACTGGTTACCAATTTCCTTAGATGTAAAAAAAATACAGAATACCATTGCCCTGTATTCCCCTCTATTTGTGTGTGCTATATGTTAGTGTTGTATTCATTCTTTATTTCTCTATTCATTAACATTGATTGAACCAGTAGTATCAGAGAACAATATTTTCGTGAACCAAGGATGAGTGAACATGATAGATGGCAATGTGAAGCAAGCACCAGCACAAGGAGGGCATGATTATTTATTGTGTATTTGGGATGCTACATCCACTACATTTTATTTCTTAAGTGGAGAACACACTTGTTACAGAGGGGAATCCATCTAAGATGTTGAATTGGACGACAATGGTAAAAAATACAACATCCGTTGGTCACTATCGCCTGCACCCAATGGTCACAATTTCCAGATGAAGGTCGACATTAACAAGCAGGTGGGAGGATTCTGATTCAGTAGAGAACACAATTTTTATAAAGGAGGAATCCCTCTAAGACACAGAATTGGACGACAATGGTCGAAAATAAAACATCTGTTGGACATCAAATCATGCACCCAGTGATCACAATTTCCAGATGAAGGCCAACGTTGACGAGTAGGAGGGAGGATTCTGATTCAGTGGAGAACACACTTGTTATAAAGGGGGAATCCCTCTAAGACACAAAATTGGATTAAAATGGTCGGAAATACAACATCCATTGGACATCACAGCCTGCACCCAATCATCACAATTTCCAGATGCAGGCCGACATTGATGAGCAGGTGGGAGGATTCCAATGCGAGGGGTAGGTTACTATGTATATATTGTCAGTCATTTCCACGCAGAGGATTGGGGCCCCTCTTGCAACTAGATCGAGCCAGGCTAAAGGCTTGGCATGGCGTTTGTTATGTTATGCTAGAAGGTTTGGACATGGTGAATTTGGACAGCATGGTGTTGGTCCTAGTTGATGGGAGCACTGTTGAGGAGGTTGTGTTATGGGGTAGTTGAGATGAAGAGCTAGTGACTATCATCTATGGGGTGTCATAGCTTGCTGAATTCATGATAGACTACATGAATGTCACCAAAAGATTGAGGGGTCATAGTGCAAGCAGTGGGGTAATCATAAAGTGCATATCGCCTCTGGGTCCCCTAGATGTAGCACCATGGTGCATAGAGTGAAGGTTTAATGGTGTGGGCAATGGGGTAGCTACCTTCTAGATCCTTCTTTTCCTCTTTCAGGAATGTATTTTCATGGACTCAATGGTATGGAATTTCATGTTTTTGACATTGCTTCATAAATCCACTACGATGGTTTTCTTGAACATAAGTCGTTGAAGAGAAATAACACAGAGGAATTTGAATTCCCATGCCTTGTAAGTGGCTTCATAGACATTGGGCGGTAATGCAGTAGTCACATGTTTCAAATATGGTCCCAAGCGAACTTGACAAAGGAATAGGATCTCAGAATGGGAATCCTTGAATGTTTAAATAGAATCTAACGATTCTTGAAATGAATCTTCCTAGATTGTACAACAAATGGTAGGAATTCTCACTAGAGGAGTGCCATGAGAGGTGGGCTGAGAAATACATGGGATTCGGTGGAAGACAAGGAATTTCTTTGGATGAAGGTTCATGGTAGGCATGGTAATGTCTCAAAAGACACTATATGTAGCAGTTGTAGCAATGGAGATGGTGATGATCTTGAGATCAAGCTTGTGGAGTGTAAGGATGATGTTTTCCATAGCTGGGAGCTCTGGTGTGAGGACGAGGACATTGTTGTCCATTGAGATGGAAAGAGAGAGGTTTTGAATGCATGTTTCGAGGTGGAGTTATGTAAATGTCCATACAACTGTAACACCTAGATAGGAATGCATACCCTGGTTTTGAAATGTCATCAATAAAGTCTAGATGAATGGGTTTGACTAGATTTGTTGATGGGAAACCCCAAGTCAGGGGGGAATTTAGGTCAATTTTTTTTTTTTTGGGCACATGGTTGTTGGTAGCTCATTTTCAATCCTTTAAATAGATTAGGATACTCCATTGAAATTAGCTTGGAGGTGAGATGTGAAGGATCACTTGGTTGTCAGAGATATGTATTGTGAGAAGTTGTTCAGGATCGCAAAGAGATATTTGTTTGCAAACTCAAGGAATAATTGTATGCCCTAAGGTAACTAGAGAGTGGTACAAGATGTTTAATTCCTTTATGGTGAGCCAAAGTTTCTTGAAAAATGAGTATGATCATTGTGTTTACAACATATTCATTATATTGGTGCTATGCTGATGATATGTTGCAAGCAAAGAAGGCTTGAGATCAATAGGTTAAAGGCTTAGTTCTCTAGGACTTTTGGTGAAGTATCTAGGAGAAACAAAACAAATCTTTGGCATAGAACTACACAAATAGAGGAAAAATGGTGAATTGTGGTTGTCATTGATTAGGTTTAGTATGAACTTTGTTAAAGCGATAAATATCCCTTTAGCTTTCCATTGTAAGATTTCTTCAAGTTTATGGCCTAGTAGTAAGGAAGAAAGGGTTATATGTCTTGTGAACCTTATGCAAATGCAGTGGGAAGGTTTATGATTGCGATCGAATGCTCAAATAATTCACATGTAGTTGGACTTGTTCTTAATGGACACATTGCAAAACTAGGTAAAGAGCATGGAAATTCGTGCTTCGATATCTTCTAAGCATGAGTATCACCTACACTAGTTGAAACTATTTAGTTTTTGGTTTTGTTGATTCAGTGGAGGTGGAGTCGCCCATATCAGAGAAAAATTTGCAGACATGTTCACCCAACATGTATTGTTAGAGACATTGTAGTGGTGTTTGGGTTCTCTTGGCTTGCACAAAGGTGATGTTCAATATTCGTTGGGAAACATATTAAGAAATTGTTGTCAAGGTGGAGACTGTTGGGTTGTGACAAAACACCTTGCATTTACACTCATTTGGGTAGAAGTTTCTTAAACATTTGGCTTTCCATATCCCTAGAAACACTTGAGCATATCCTCTTTAAATGAGGAAGAACATTACCTATTCCGCTAAGTGTCTACTATATGTTCATGTTTGTTGTATTCACTTCTCTATTTCTTTGTTCATTCACATTGATGTTTATAGACTCAATTCCAACAATAAAATGTAGTTAATCATCTAAATCATGTGGTGAAGTGGCCACTAACTTAATACACTACGATACCTCTTAGAGTTCTAGCCTGTAAGAACACTTCCACTCTTATTCTAATAACAAAATACCTAGAATAGTGGATTTCTCACATGTTGATTCAATATTAGGCCTTATTGGCTCTCTAGCGTGTAAGCACACTTTCCACACTTATTCTAATAACAAAATACTTAGAGTAGTGGATTTCTCACATGTTGATTCAATATTAGACCTTATTGACTCTCTCAAACTAAGTACACCTCTCTCAAAATCACCTAGTAATACGAGACAACAACCAATAGTCATGCAAGGACAAACCTTCTCACGAGTGTCCCCTCTTCTTTTCACCTTTCCCCAGAAACATAGTGTCTCGCTCTAATCCTACGCTATTTAAAAGACACATAGTGTTTTACGCGAAGTATCAATCCAAATTCCAAATCTATGCTTTAGTACTAGCTTTAATTTTCAAGACTTCATTGTATTTACTTATTTTCATTGTGGTCAAGGTATCTACCATAGGTATTGCACAGAGGTGGTGCTTGAACCATGCAATAAGTTTATTTTTTGTGTATTAGCAAATATTGTTTTGCATCCTTTCCATAGTTTCTACCAATCCTCATTTGGCATAGTACCCTTTCTCATGGTAGAAAATATTATTTTTCAACCTCACCATAGTTACTATATATCTCCTTCTCATGGCTATAGAACCCCATTTTCATGGTTACCAATGATAATTTGGCCTTGTAGTTGCTACTAAAGCTGTGATCTCTAGCCTCATTTCACTTTACTCTACTTTCCTACCAAAATTATAGTCTATGGTTTTAATATTTGTTGCAGAAGTCATCATAAAACTATTGAATAGATCCATATCCATCACATCTAATGTCCTTGTATATTGCACTATTATATACTATGAAGATGATTGTTTTTACTCACTCTTATGGCATGTGATTTTCAATTTTGATCGTTGGTATCGTCCCCTGAATAGAAATGGTTATATTTACACAATCCTTGAGTTAAATTGCTAGAACATATGCCATGATGTTCTATGTAGGTGGTACATGTATATTGTTAATGGAATGGATGAAGTATGAGCATAATTTTATAATGTGGATCAAGATGCTCATTAATTCATGCATATTAATATAACCAGGGAAATAAATTCCACTAATCATATGCCATAATAAAGTGAATTGTTTTTTTTTTAAGTAATAAATGTCCCACAAAGAGTTGAAGATAAAACCTACTCTCTTTTTTCATAATCCATAAGATTACGCATGAAAATTATGTTTAGTTTTCTATTGGGTTTGTCCAATGGGAGCTTATGATATAACCATGATGACCTATGGTTTTCCCATGTCACATTCTGTTCAAGCATCTCAATAAATGTCGCAATCCTAGATCATCATTGTCACATAGTGTTCAAATGTTCCAAGATGTTCTTTCCCATGTCACACTGTGTTCAAACATCTCAAGAAATGCCGCAATCCTAAATCATCACTGTCACATAGTGTTCAAATGTTCCAAGATGTTCTAGTGTATACCTTGTTTCATATCTTTCAAAGACTCATCTACAAATTCCTACAAGAATGAATCGTGATTGATGGATGATAACATTGTGTAACCTTTCATCCATAATTCTTTTGTTTCCATTGTATAAGGAATATTTTTTCAGGACTAATCTTAAATAAGAATAAGAGGAAAGAAGGGATCTAGAGGTAAATGTTAAAACATGTATAGATTATCAAATAAAAATATAGTGGTAAATGTTTAATAAACTTGATGGAGTTGTGTAAAAATTGTTGAAATAGTTTCTACCTTAGGCATAACATGTTATGCCTAAGATGCAATTCAAGAAAATAGGCCTTCTATGTTTTTCATCAAAAACTTGATAAAACCCAAACCCTTTTTCAACAATGTATACATTGTATCAAACTATACTTCGCCATTATATGGGACTATGTTTTGATAATATTTAGGAAGAACACGAATAATTTGGGCCAAATTTTGAGGTGTGTTGAATCCACAATGCCACAAATATTAGGATATCATATAAAAAAACCTTAAGGGAACAACATTTTCACTTGAATGATCAGTAAAAGAGGTTGGTGATGAAGTTAATTCATGTATGCAATAAGATAAGGATCCTAATAATGGAAATGATATATCATAAATGGATGCTTTCTACTGAATAGTTACTAAAATAATCATCATGTATTCAATAGCTATGCTGACAAAAACGAGATTTACAAATATTCATGGATGAAGTTGGATCTAATAAAGAAAAGAAGAAGAACAACATTATCATATATATCTTTCATATTTTAATAAATTATGTTATGTTCTTCAACATACGTATTTAAATGGTAGTGATTCTTCAAACTCATGGTCGTGTTCTCCATCCATTACAAACTACATTAATTTCCTAAAGATTTTAGATGTCTAATTTTGTTGTAATTTATGTCTAACTATACATTATGTCTCAAGCATTTATAAATCGTTTTGTATATCGAATAATGTTAGCGAGGATCATGATACATGTCCCAAAACCAAGGAAAAACTTAATATGGCTTGGTGTAACTCCTAATTATTTTTTCAAAGTTATAATTTCTTGGTGTGAATGACACATAATTGGAATCTAATTGGTATTATTTATTATTTTGATTAACAAGCTATGTTAAAAAATGAATAAATGATTTAACAAGGTATAATAAAACAACCATCATAGAGACAAGCATTGTTCATCAACAAAAAAATCTTAGAATAACAATTAAATATGTAAGATGGTGAAAACATAGAAGTAAGTAATGCATAATGGCTCCATAAAAACATGTATTGTTTTACATATGGTGAAAATATAGAAGAATACTATGAAAATATTAAATGGGAATAATTGAACTATATAGGTAGTTATTGTGTTGGAAATAACACATAACACATAAGGTGGTCAATGCTCTTGCAACAACAAATTTAATTTTACATAAGGAATAAAAAATTACAATCAACTGATACATTATTTATTGAACCATATTTAACATTATCCCATTAACATCAATATTAAATGTAGTATATGTTAAGATACGTTCTTGTTCAAGCTTCTCTTGGTTTTGATAATAATTTATTCTCTATTGAGCAAGACTAACTTCCCACCCTTTACACAACTCTTAATTCCTCATACCCAATATATTTATTATAAATTAATTGAAATCAACTTAACATAGTAAAACATATAATATTGCATAAGATGTATGAAGAAAAATCATTGTATAATATATTGTACTAATAAAGCTAAGCATTACAATATAACAATTCTCAACATTGTTTCTTCATATATTTTCTGGTACTATTATATCTAATCACTTCCAATGTTATTTTCTATTTTAAAAATAATTCATGGGTGGAATGTTCATTATTTCATCCTCATCTCCATTTGGTGGAGATTATTCATGTCTCTTGATTCAAATTCCCTATTGGAAAATAGTGCATGCATTGTGTCACATATAGGATATCAAGAACGAATATTGACTATAAAAAAATAGGTGAAATATGTATAGTTATTAAAATTTACTCATTATTAGTCTATTTAATAATTCAATGTAAATATTATTACATATTACGTGGTGGATTAGTAGAGGCTAAGGTTTGGGCAATATCTTCTTAGTTTCTTAGTATATTTATTTACAATCTTTTCCCTCAAACAACAAAAAATTACAAATATACCAGATTCATTATAGGTTATCAATAGTCATAAATATAATAATTGTACACTCATGCTATTATCATGGGAATTCTATCCCTTGCGAAGCTCTCCATCACCCATTTTCTCTTGTATTAAAAAGATTAAGACATTAATTTAAAGGAAATAATAAATCATGAGTGAGATAACATTTAATGCACATTCAAAATAAAAAAGTATTATTTAACTCAACATTCACTGTGGGAGTTTGTGACTTAGCCCTACCTTCCCTACATTCAACCATAGATTGAAACTTAAACTTGAATGTTATCTTCATTTCTTCTTTGGTGGGAACTCATTTATAAATATCTTTAATATTTGAGCCTACAAAAGTCTTTAAGGTTAGAGCATGTCTCTTTAATTTCAACTAAGCAAATGAATCTTTTTCTCTTCTCCTATGTTATTTATTGACACCAAAATAAACTTTTAACTGTTGAAAATAGTAATTCAACTTAATACCTTTAATCTCAAATTTTTAGGGTTTGATGTCCACTTTAACTTCCATTTTAATACATATTGTGAATAAGTGATTCCAATAAAGCATGTTCTCCATGTTTCTCATCCATTCCAACTTTCAACTTAGATCCACCAATGTCCCCAAAAGGTACATAATATTTCTCTAGAGCCACCATGAGGAGGGCCACGTTGTGAAAGATATCAATGACTTCTTCCATGTTCAAAAATATCTCCTCTAGCTCATAGTAAGGGTTTTTATATATTGACTCATCTGTGATGGATAGGATTTTGAGACATCCTTCTTAAGCCAATTCCTAGATACCACAACTTCCTATAAAACCCCAAATAAAAATTATTTGATACCAATATGGTTTGTAAATTGTTGTGAGTATTCAATTGCAATGGTATATCAAAATAAATCTTACAATATTCTATAATATTTTATTATGTACTTTATTACCTTAGATCTTATATTTAATATTACTACAATAACAGTTAAAATTATGGAAATAATTGAAACTGAAACGAAAGAAATAGGAAAATGAACAGACCATACACAAAAAAGGACATGAGATGTGACCTACAAAACAGGGAGAAAACCCATCTAGAAGGTGAGGTCTATGCTCTGTGTTTTTTTCTTAGTTATGAAATTTAGGTACAAAGAAAGTGCCACTCATTATGGATTTACCATTGATATTTTGGCCTAAATGGCCACTACAAAATGTATAATCTTCTCTATTATTGTTCAATATGTCACTCCTATATTATTTTCTAAACTATGGAATAATAAAAATACAAAAAGAATGGAATCCATTCCCTTTATAGTGGCCCAATATTTAACATAGCCTCGTATTTATCTAGGGTTGTGGTTTTTGCATACCTCAACCCTCAATTAGTGCTATGTATTTTTACCCTCTTGAATGTTTTTGAAATTTCACACACTACTATCCCCACATGTGTGAGTAATGGTGGTTGATGTGGCATCCATGCAAGGTAGGACAACTTGTGGGAGGCATAAATTTTGCATACAAATTATGATTGAGGTTATTTTCACATAGTTGGAAATATTTAGTTGTGTAGAAAAATGTCAAGGTGATATGACCTATTATTACAAATATTTTACCCCAAAAAGCTCATTAGTTCCTCAAATATGATCTAGAAGTTTTTGGAACCTATTTCACCAAACAAGGACCTGCCCCTAAAATGGGCCTTGCAAGAGTGTTCCAACAATATTTTAACCCAAAAACTACCAAGATAGATGAATTTTTTTGTAATGATCCATCTCAGGTCATCTCCTGTGCAAAATGTTTCAAATAGAGGTGCCTCCTAAGTGTTTTTCTTTGTATTCTGAAGATGATAATTGTAGTTGTTACAAATATTGTTACTTACCTTGACCTATTGTCAATGATACTTGTGCCAAGTAGATCCATCATTTGATGGTATCCATACAATAGAAATAGGTGGAACCCAAACTAGGTATCATGTGATGTATTGGGTATGTGATATTCTCATAGCTTTCTTACTTGTCGATTAATGTGTGAGATATAATGAGATATAACAACATAACAAAGAATGAGATATAATGAAGAACAATAAAAGTTATCGGATAGATGTGGAACCATTTGATTGAAACCAACTTAGAATAAGGAAAAGAAACCCCACGTACCTAAGGAAACCATCCAAAAATTCCCTAGGACTTTAGCTAAATCCAATAACCACTTTGAAATGAGAATGCATTGTTTAAAAATACAAACAGGGTGTTGCAAGTGTCAAATAGGACACTATAATAGCATGGTGAGCCAAAAGGGAGGCTATCCTTGTAACTAACTAGAACTATAAATATGCATAAGAGAGAGAAAAATTTAATACATAAATAAGAATAGTTTTGTGTACCTGTCTACAATATCCTTAGAACATATTACACTCTATGTACATGAGTTATTTTAAGTGTATTCTTAAATGATTTCATCTGTTGTATTTGTAAAAAGAATGATTTAATATAATAAGATCCTAATGTCTTAATTAGTGACATAATTCTTAAGTTAGGATGTTTTCATCATTATTGTTATAAATAGAGTTTTCTCACCTTTCATATGTATCTCTTACCATTTTATTAATACAACCAATCAGTTTACAATATTTGTAATTTAATTACTGCCTTAATTTTCTTTTATCCACTACTTCTTCATCACATGGCATATTATCCTTAAATTTAGAAGTGATAATACTTGTAATATAATTGATATTCTTCATGATGGATTCTTCTTGTATTCCCTAATGATTTAAACATAATTTGCAATCTTTATGCCATCACTGTTTGAGTCGCTACTGGTTTTGGCTAGAGTTTGAAGCAATTTTGGGGAGCCTCTTGTCAATCATGTTTTTTATCTTGTTCTTGTACATTAGATATCTAATCATAGATATGATATCAATGGGTGAAATACTTTCTTCTGTGAGGAGGAAATGATACACTTTATTTCCCTTAATTTTGAGATTATAAGTTACAAAATTATTTTAGATCTGTTCTATTTTTCTCCAAGATTCTCTGGATATACTATAACCCCAAACTTCACATCCATATAATATAACTGGAGTGACGAGAGCATGAAATAGGAGTATTTTTTATACTAAAGACAAAGGTATGTTGATTTATGATTTGTTTTTAGCCCATAATAAACTTTCCTCCCTCCATTTATCCTTTTCTCAATGCTATAGTTCCAATTGAGATATTGATTCCAATATACTTATATCAAGCAACTTCCTCCAAGCTATTGTCGTCATAAAAAAAAGTATCATAGGTGATCCTTTTGGATTTAATTATCATAACCTTTTTTTGTGATTGTTCATAGTCATGCCCATGCTATAAAAAAACTCCTTAAGGGTTATTAGTTTCTTACCTAGGTTATATGGATTCTTCTTCATAAGAAAAATATCATCAATATAAATAAGGAGGATGATCAAGTTATAGTAGCAAGAGTTGGGCCAACACAACCTGTGTCCTCCAAACAATCTTCTAACTTATCAACATAAATGTTGAAAAGGGTAGGGGATACGGGACAAGATTTCTTGACTCATATAATACAACAACTTTCTTTTGACCATCAATCAATGGTAATAAACTTGACAATAAATTTCTCATATAGCCTTATTGCAACAAATCTTAACTCGAAAGGGTCTTTAACTTCTTTTAACCTATTCTAGAGGGTAGTCCTAGGCACAGTGTCAAAATATTTTCTAAAATCAATGAAACAACAAAGGATATCAGTTTTATAATTCCAACACTCTTATACAATGATCCTAAATGTAACAAAGTGGTCAACAGTGGAATGGTAGCCTCTAAACCAAGTCTGGACTATAGTTGTTTTTCCTTTGCTTTCTATCCATATGTTGATCTTCTTTTCCAAAATACTTCCATACAATGTATCTAAAATGGGGTTAATCAAAATGGTCCTATAATTAGAGGGAATCCTTTTATCCCTGTTTTTAAAAATAGGTACAACAAGTCTTTGATTCCAATGTTTTGGGAAGCCTTTTTTAGATAGCTAAATTGAAGAGATTATGTATGCAAGGGATGAGGACAGGTTATTCAATTTTTAAAATTTCAACTTGGTAACGTTTGATGTCCTTAGATTTTCCTTTTGAGAGCCTACTAATCCCAATTTTAATGTCTTCTATAGAAAATACTCCATCCTTTCTAGAGCTATTTTGGCATGTTTTCCATTACATTAGGGGATTCATACATATTTGTATGGTATAAATTCCATTCCTTCAAGAGAACCTTATTATTTTCTTTAGTTTTACGAGTTAGAATTTGCCCTAAGAATTTATTAGGGTCTATATTAAATACATGCAAAAGATTATCTTTCTTTCTATGTATATAGTTTTTTTTTTCCATTTAATTAAGGTTTTGTATCTATTTATCTATCATAACTTAAAGATGCATTGGAAGCATCCCTAATGCATTTTTTAGAAATTTTTCATTCATTATCGTACCAAGGGTTAGTTTTACTATTTTTCTTTTTATGTAGCACCTCAATAGAGAAATTGTTAATTAAAGTACAGAGGGTTGATGTAAAATTATGATAGGCAACTTCAATATTGTTGTGATACGATATTAGTTTTAAATAATTGCCTAAGTATTTTAAGAAGAAATCATTTTTTTTGGTCAAAAATTGAGCTCCTTTGGTTGTCAAAGTGCTCCTCTACAGAGCTTTTGTGCATGGAAAAGTTAAGAGTTAGGGTTAGAGGTCTCTGATCATAGTCATGTTCGTGGTTATCTAAAAGTTCAAATTTTAATATTTGGTTGTATATGGGGATATCCCATATTACATAATAAAAAACAGTAATACCCAACCCATGGATACAAGTCATCCTATTAGAATTAGACCACTTCTTTATACCATTGTAAATTATTAAATCTTGAGAACTACAAATCTTGTTTAGCTCAGTACTAAAAAAATTCTCAATCAAGTCTTTATAGATTCTTTTCTAACTGCGAGCTAAGACAAGGTCCTCATCTGGCCAAAGAGGATTAGGGTTGGACTCATTACTTAAAATAATAACTTGATTGGTTGCATTTCTAGCATCAAGTCTCCTAATAGGAGGATACTACCTTCATTTTCATATTGTAGATATCTTTCTCTAAGATTTTGTAGGGATAATTCTTATATAGATTGTTTTTCGTATACAAACTAGAGTTACTAGGTGCGAAATAACATATTGTTATATAAATCTTCTTAGTGTTAATATGATATATCTCCATCCATATGTACTAATTGAGAGGTTATTTCTTATGAATAAGGATGGGAGGAGAGATGCTTGTTTTTATGTAACATGATATGCCTTTAATCCCCCTATGGGAGGAGTTCTTGTTCCATGTGGACCACAAAACAAATCCTTCGATATTAGGGGAACTTATATTCTTCATGCTCCCAAGTTTCAACCCAGAGAATAATGTCAATGTCACTCGAGATCTAGCTTAGTGTAGGCCCTTTAGTCCATGGAAAACCACAGTAGTTCCAAACGAGGATCCATAGTGTTTTGAATTGGTATTGTTGTCATAAAAAAAACTATCATAGGTGATATTTTTGGATTTAATTATGAGAACCTTTTTTTTGTGAGTGTTCATAGTCATGCCCATGTTATAAAAAAACTCCTTCAGGGCTATTAGTTTATTACCTAGGTTATAGGGAGTCTTCTCCATAAGAACAATATCATCAACATAAAGAAGGAGGTTGATCAATATACTAGCAAGAGTTGGGCCAACACATCATGTGTCCTCCAAACAATCTTGTAACTTCTTAATATATATGTTGAAAATGGAAAGGGATGGGGGACAACTTTTCTTGACTCCTATATTACATTAAATTTCTTCTCATATATCCTTATTGCAGTAACTCTTAACTCGAAAGGGACTTTAAGCTCTTTTAACCTATTCCAGAGGATAGTCCTAGCCATAGTGTCAAAATATTTTCTAAAGTCCATGAAACAACAAAGGATATCGATTTTACAATTACCACACTCTTATGCAATGATCCTAAATGTAACATGGTGGTTACCAGTGGAATGGTATCCTCTAAACCCATTCTGGCCTCTAGCTCTTTTTCCATGGATTTCTATCCATGTGTCGATCTTCTTTTCCAATATACTTCCATACAACATAGCTAAAATGAGGCTAATCATAATGGTCCTATAATTAGAGGGATTTATTTTATCTCCACTTTTAAAAATAGGTACAACAAGGCTTTGATTTAGATTTTTTAGGAAGCCTTGTTGGATATCTAAATTGAAGAGTTTATGTATGCGAGGGATGAAGACAAGTCCTTCAATTTTTAATAAAACTTGGTAACCTTTGATGTCCTTAGATTTTCCTTTTGAGAGCCTATTAATCCCAATCTTAATGTCTTCTATAGAAAATACTTCATCCTTCATAGAGCTATTTGGTATGTTTTCCATCACATTAGAGGATTCATACATATTTGTATGGTATCAGTTCCATTCCTTCAAGAGAATCTTATTATTTTCTTTATTTTTATGAGTTATAATTTTCCTTAAGAATTTATTAACATCTATATTAAATATGTGCAAAAGATTCTCTTTCTTTCTATGTATATCATCTTTTTTTTCCGTTTAATTAATGTTTTGTATCTATTTATCTATCATAACTTAAATATGCATTTGAAGCATCCCTAATGGATTTTCTAGCAATTTTACATTCATTATCGTACCGAGGGTTAGTTGTACTATTTTTATTTTAATGTAGAACCTCAATACATAAATTGTTAATTTAAGTAGAGAGCGTTGATGTAAAATTATGATAGTCATCTTCAATATTGTTCTCATACGATATAGATTTTAAATAATTGCTTAATTCTTTTAAGAAGAAATCAATTTTTTTTTTTGAAAAACTAGGTGCATTTGGTTGTCAAAGTTCTCCTCTATAGATATTTTTTGTAACTCCCCCAATCGTTACGACTACAAGTGAAGCTAAACGAGCAATTTGTTTTTCAAACAGGATGACCACAATGATTGCGATTAAACAACACAATTGGATGGTGAGCACCACGCCCGCCGAACGAGCAACAAGAAACAACGACTCAATGCATTAGCACATCGAGCAACTGGGAAAACATACGGAAATCAAGACAAATAGAAACGAATCCCTACATGACACAAACATGACAATACCTACACGCAAAAGTACAACACCCACACATCCAAGCAACGTGTCGACATGATGCGATATGGCATCATTCAAAATAAAATGTGCAAGCTATTAATGACTTCACCAACAAACTCTAATGTGGATGGATTAATAGTATCCTTCTATTCACTAATTCCAATCGCTAAAAGCATCTGATGCTTCTAGAATCGGTCTCCAAAATCGAGTGCCTAGCATGCGATAATCCATTACTAGTAACTAGAAGTCCATACATTAGGAAATGTAGTAAACTTATTAAATAAAATATGCATTTACCAAACAACATACCTTCCATCCAGTTGGCATAACCAGCTTTTCGATAGTGATGTGGCACCTAAATATCTTCTCAAGAGGCGCACTAGCAAAATTTTAAATTTTCTAAAAATCTTAACGATATAAAAAAGGAGTAAAGGTCCTTCACATTCAAACACAACATCATTCCAAAACACGGTCATACACAGAAATTATGTGACCATAATAATATAATGGAACTATTATAAATTTTCCAACACAATTACAATGTCAATTTACATCATTTTTATAAATTGAACACATTATTCGGAAATACCCTTAAAGGCACAACATTCCTCATTGCAATATATCTATATATATATATATATATATATATATGTGTGTGTGTGTGTGTGTGTGTGTGTGTGTGAACATTTATATTCAAATTAACAAAATTCAAATTGACATGAATTATTAATATTCAAATTAATAGAATACAATTGACATGAACATATTCCTTTTTCCACAATACTTATTTTGGGAGTGAACATATTATACCAGCTAAGCTTCACATAATTAACCTATTCTATTCATCCTTTAACAATGTATTAACACGCATTTAAATAATTACAATCGTTGTCAGCAACCAAGTAGTCGTCGATAATAATTGTTGTTGGATATAAAGTTTAACACAACAGTAAAGGAATCAAAGGTCCATTCAATTGGCATTGGTAGAACATAGTAGTTGAACAATGCCAAAGTTAAAATGTTGACTTACCAACCCTATCCATTATTCGTAGTATATATCTTGGTTTATTAAACATTAAGTAAGGTTTTGCTGTAAAAACAAAATATAATAAATTTGCTATCAATCAATCTATTTACTGTCTTTGCTGGCCATGATTATATTTACTGTTCTTAATACCTCACCATGCATTTTTTACTTTTAAATATATCGTTTTCAAGGAAATAACAAAAATAAAGAATTTAACAAAGAAATAACGATATAGTTCATTGCTTAATTAAGGGATTAATCAAATCCATTCTCTGTCTCATTAATTCGCTGTCATAAAATCTAGATTTTTGTCCTTTAACTGAATAATATAATCATCTCTCTATTTAAACAGGCACAATCATAATAAATTGGCTGTATAAACGTTACCCACTCGCTGTCTAAAGTAAAAACACTATGTGAATGTTGGGTGATAAAAACATGAAGTAAAATTCTGCTTTGCGTATAAATTGGTGGGTGTGAAATCAATTTGCTGTAAAAACTCAAAGTCAAACTTATAAATAAAAATGTTGGCATTCACCCTGTATTAACGCTGAGAAATTCACAATCAAGTAATGGGAATTAGCATTAAAAAAATGCACTGTCATACCCCACAAATGATGCCTACAAAAAATCGTTGTCACTACCACAAGGTAGTTATTGAGAATCGTGGCCAAGTCGTGTGTATCATTGGATAATAATTGGTAATTAGCTGTGTAAATTACTGATGAGAAGGGCCATAGAAATTGGTTGGGGAAATACTATACACCAGCAATCAAATCGCAGTAGTGAAGTGAG
Organism: Picea engelmannii; assembly: GCA_009831015.1. Taxonomy (NCBI): domain Eukaryota; kingdom Viridiplantae; phylum Streptophyta; class Pinopsida; order Pinales; family Pinaceae; genus Picea; species Picea engelmannii. The sequence continues at coordinate 132,034 of ML790555.1, forward strand.
ACGCTCATAAAATCATGAGTGAGAATTGGGCGTTTATGCCGTTAAATTTGTGAGCAGGATGTGGGCATTCTATGCCATTAAATTCATGAGCCAGAGCTAGAAATTTACGCCATCAAACTCGTGAGAAAGAAGTGGAATTCTATGGGTTAAAATACACTGTCCAAAGAATAGATAGAATCGATATCATAAGTGAATTCACTGTGTTAATCTATATAATTCGCTAAGTCAATAACATATATAAATTCGGAGAGTTAAAGGTGTTTTACAAGGAGGTAAAACGTTTTTCATAGAATTGTTGCCAAATGAAATAGCTACCACAAAATTGAAATATTTATCTACGAAATGCATATCAATGAAATCGAAATAGATCCCAAACGAAACATCAATTAAGGGAAATAAATCACATGTCAACGAAATAGATTCCAGACATACTCATTGTGGTAAAGGACACGAAATTCATAAGGAAATTTCCTTGTCAATAAAATAAAAAAAAACATAGTCTTGTATAATTTAAACGATGTCATCAAGTGAAGAAAAAAAATGCAAAAAGTGTTAACCGTTCGCCATGAGAAATAACTAAAATACACAGAGGTAATGCCAAGAAGTCACAGAGACAAATTAATAGAAAAAACGGGTGGAGATAAAACACAGAGATGAAATTCTTGGTTAAATAATGAGAGGGTGGAGCAGTCAACAAAGAACACAGGTAAAATATTAGTGGTTGAATAAAACTCCTGTACAACAACAATGAAGGTTACTTGGTAAATTCATGGAAGGAAAGGGGTATGAATTCTATCAAGCAAACTCTCAGTTGTGAAACATTACTGGGGTAAATGTCAAGAAATCGCAGGAAGAAAGCGCATAGATATTCAACAAAACACAGAGACGCTTAGCACAAGAAAGCGCAAGACAATCAATCAAATAGGAACAATCAACAAGGTATATGGTTCGACAAACTATCCTTTGCATCATCATCCATGCACAAAAAAGAAGGGCATTAGAATCTATAGGTTGTTATGCACCGAAGTGATGACCATTGAATCGGCTCCTGGCCGACAACTTAGGCGTGGACTGAAGAACTAGGCATGAAGAAGAAATAAAAAGAACAAATCTTCACAACAAATCAATAGAACCAATAGGACAGTCATGACATTCAGGGATCAAATCCCAAGGGAAACAAGTCAAGCAGCGACCTGAAGGCTAAGGGGAAAATTAAATTCTCAATTAAAATGCTAAATCAACACCTTCTTTACATAGTTAAAAGTTTATAATTCAAAGCATAAATTCAATAGTAATCTACCATGCATAACAAGAGCATGCAGACTGTATCCCAAGTTGCCTGCTCTGAGTCATTTTCCCGCATGCTCCTAGCCACTCCCCTTTGCCAACCGATGAGACTTCATCGGTACCTCCCAGCCAACGCTAGGGGTACTCTTCTTCCCCCTTAGCCCCATGAGATGCAAAGGGGCCACGCACACTGAACCAGAGAACCGCTAGCTCCTAGATCACCTCGCAAGGTCGAGGTACCACTCATGACCGAGATGGGTATCCCAACTCCCACAAGCCAAGCTAGTCAAGTCTAAAATTTTGCAGTGTAACATTACCCATGACAGAAGAGATCCATCCTTCTCCTCCTCCCTCCTTTATATAGAATTTCTAGGTCACTTCTTTTCCAAATTCCCATTTAATTTATTGTTCAATAATTTAATTCATAAAAATCCTCCCTATACATGTGTCACCCATCCCCTCCGTTGCACCAGAAATTACTTTCATTAATTATTTAATTACTCCTATTTCCATCACCCACCTAAAATCAATCCTAGAATCGCTCCTAGGTGTACCCATATTCCCTTACACAATTTAATGACTTTCCCCCATACTAATTTATTAGTTGAGTTCATTTTATAAAGTACTTAAAGGAAAGATTCCTTGCTAAGTTGGTCATTCCTTTTTTTTTCTTATGTTTCCTTTTTCTTTATGTTTCCCCCTTTTTCCCTTAGTTTCCTAATTCTTTTAAATTTCCCTCTTTTCCTTTTTATCTAAACTCAAATTAGTAAGTGTAGAAAATTATCTTTTTCCCCTTTTTCTTTTTAATTAATGAATTTTAATTACCATGTGTAACAAAACAAGTATTTCCCTTTTAAAATTTTCTATCTCTCAATAATTTCATTCTAATAATTTAATCAAGTTTAATACCCCCCTTTCGCCACATGTTTAATGATGATTATCATTATTTTTAATTTTTTTACCATAAGTATTACTTTAGACCTAGATTTTAATTTTCGAGGTTGGGCGACATTTTATTAGGGAAATTGTTTTTAAATATTTCTTATCATGTTATTTGTTCTAAGGCCATATAGGTTTATTCTCTTATTAGTTATCAACGCGACGTGCCCTTCAGGATGCACCAGGTGCTCCAAGGGTGCCACTCACCTCATTTTGTTTCCCTTGCACAACGTGCTCTCTCGGACACACTACGTGCTCCAAGAGTGCCACTCACCTCTTTTTGTTTCCCTTACGTGACATGCCCTTCAGGATGCACTACGTGCTCCAAGGGTGCCACTCGTCTCTTCACTAACTTGGTAGACATAAAAAAACCCTAGAGTCAATACTCCGTTAGGTGATCCAATGGGAGACTAAGGGCCTCTAAGGAATAATTCCCTGCCTTATTGCGCACCCCATAGAATCACCATGAGTAACTGTCACAGTCTACCCTCACACCTTCGTGGGTATTATTGAACTAGGTAGTCATTAACCTACAGTTCGAGCCATGGTGGAAGTGCTAGTAGGATCTGGCAGGGATGTTGTCCGCATCTCTCCCTCAATGACTCTGGTAATCATGCGTGACCCCTCTATTCCACATGTGAGTTTGGTCGGAAAGATATGGTTAGCCTATATCATCAAACAATCATGTCAAAAATGAGATCCATAATCATAACATCCAATTAGATGCACATATGTCATAAATACAACAATAAAACCCAATAGTCCACTCCCTGACTCGATCCGAAGTCCAAGGGTTTCATCGATGCCTCTACATCCTCGAGGTCCAAAATCCTATACACTCAGGAGAATTGAGTCAATAACACTTTTCTAAGTCAACACAACAAAATAACATATATTCACATCCATAATGCCTCGTAATCATAATCAACGACCAATAGTATAATAATCTAGATCACTTGCAAGCAAGTGTCCTCAAAGAATAAGTTCACTCAGTGTGCGCAAGAGCAGGATGTTACATACACCCCCTCTTGGTCTAAACTTTGTCCCGAAGTTTCATATTAAAAAATGCCAAAATAATGTGTATCATAGTATCACAAGTCTATCTATCCAACAAAAATGGAAACTATTGGCGCATATCATATGCTTCCGATGAGTTCGTCGATTGCAGACTATAGTTGTCACTTTGGACCTTGACCTCATCTATTGTTCGATGCCATAGCAATGGAATTAAAATATCTAGGATGTGGATCGGCTTAGCTGTGATCTCACCCTCATCCGACACCCACAAGGTGCTCAAGTCAAACAAGTGTAAGAACACTAACCATAATGTCTCAATAGAGACGTGAAAGACATCATGCATATGCCTCAAGAATCATGAAAGGCTAGTCAATAGGCCATAGGCCTCTTCCTCTCCATAATCTTGAAAGGCCCCACGAACCTAGGAGAGAGTTTAGCTCCCTTTCCAAACTTGATCAAACTCTTATGCAGTTTTTCCTACAAGAATACTCGATCGCCAACTTCATAACTACAGTCGACACGATGTGCATCGACATAACTCTTTTGTCGATCATGTGCTTCTTTTATCCTTTGTCTTATTGTTTTCATTTTCTCTTCCATTTCTTGGATCACTTCTGGTCCCACCAGGACCCTATCCTCAAGATGATCCCAACTCAAAGGTGACCGATGCGGTCGCCCATAGAGGAACTCGAAAGGCGCCATATTAATGGTGCTTTAGTAGTTGTTGTTATAAGTGAATTCTACCAGTGGCAGAAATTCTTCCCAATGCTTTTGTTGGTCCATCACGTACATGCGCAACATGTCTTCCAAGGTCTTGCTCATTCGTTTGGCCTACCCATCAGTCTCGATGTGATACGCAGTACTTAAAATTAAGTTGGGTTCCCAAGTCCTCTTGGAAACTAGTCCAAAATCATCGAGTAAACACTGATCCTCGATCAGATATAATCCTCTTAGGTACACCATGCAGCCTCACAAACTCACTAATAAAAACTCTAGCTATTTTAGGTGCTTGATACATCGTACGCACAGGGATAAATGAACACTCTTTGTCAGAGTGTCGACTACCACAAAAATCGAGTCGTGTCTCCTTGCCATCAATGGCAATCCAACAATGAAATCCATTGAAATAACCTCCCATTTTGATTCCAGAATAGTGTGTGGCTGTAGTAATAATGTTGGATGTCTATGTTCATCCTTTACCTGCTGACATTTTAGACATCTGGCCACATAGTTAACTATGTATGCCCTCATTCCCCTTCATAAGACTAAGGGTTTAAGGTCCACCCTCATCTTCGTGACTCCTAGGTGAGCCATGTGCACTGCTCTGTGAGCCTCATTTAGGATCAATCTCCTCAACTCGTCATTTGGTGGTATGTCAATTCGATTTTTAAATCTTAGTAGTCCATCGTCGTCCAACGTAAATCCTTCAAATATTGGTACCATCATTGTGTTTCGTCTGATAAAATCCTTGACCTCTTTCTACTAGTCATAGTCATGCTGTAAAGTTAGAATATTTTCATGTATATTCATCTGAAGAGGCAACAATTGTAACAACCCTCCTAGTTACGACAACGACTCTGACAATAGGCACAAATTTTTTTTTTGTTTTAAAAGTGTGTGCGCGCGTGTAGGAGGGGAACCAGACAAACTGGACTCTACGTCGCCACCCGACGACTGACAATATGCAACCATGACGATCACATCAAGAAGACGCAAGGCACACCACAAGTAACTGCAAGCAAAGAACACCCAAGACCAAGGCGGCCCACAATATCTTCAACAATAACGACATACTGGGTTAGGTACCGTACGAACACAGAAGGTAGAATCCATGGTAGTAGGTTTACTATTTCTGCACAGAAAAGCAGGGTGTTTAATCTTAGTCCTCTGCTCTGGAGAGAGAGGAGGTCAGATAAGCTCCTGGCCGACTTCTCAGGCAAAAACTAGTAATCCCCTAAGGTGTGTCGCAAGAGTGGAAACCCTGCCTTTAAAGGGCCTGAGACTCTTGATACGGCACTGGATTCTTGATGCAGGGAAACACACAGACATATATACTAAGGCTACTGAAGGTGTGTTCATCCCTCCTGACACAACAGACCATGCAATGCAATACCACCAAGTACTACAAAATTAGGGACAATCATGACCTCTACGGGAGATGCAAGTCAGGAGGACTCCAATACCGACCGACCACTATTAAGACACGAAGACATCAATCAAGATCAATTGCTCCATTAATTATCATTAACCGGCGAAGACTTTATCCTAAGGTAAAAACCAATAATCTCAACCCCCATTATTTAGTTATAAGGTCATTAGGCACTAGTTCAGGGACAAGAAATAAGCACAAGCGCATTGCATTTTTCTGTTAATCACCATAATTGAGCAAGGATATCATACCATAATGGTAAACCCTCGAACATTTACATTCTCCATATTATCTTGCCTTTCCTTCCAATTTATTACCATACATTGGAATAATCTAGCCAATATTGCATTGCAATTTAGACCTTATCATTAACACTTCAATTTAAACGAATAATAACCTTGCAAATTAAACATCATCACAAACATTTCAATTAAACAAATATTAACATTGCGATTCAACCATCATCATTAACATTGCAAATTAAAACAAATATTATTATTGCAAATTTAACAAGTGTTACCATTGCAATTAAGCCAATATTAATATTGCAGCTTAAAACAATATTAATATTAATATTTAAACAAGTATTATCATTTGCATTTCAATTTAAACAATATTAACATTGCCAATAACAAGTATAATCATTGCAAATTAAACAAATATTAATTAAAAACATAGAGAATAATTATGTGGAGATTAACTGTGTGGAATTGGTGCAGAATCAAATTTAAATATACATTTGCAATAAATGACCTTGCAGATCCACTAACTAATTCCCAAATAAAATGATAATGACATCCCTACCATAAACGATGTCAACTAATTTTGCCAACTAATTTCATAATAAAATTTAAATATACATTTGCCATAAATGACCTTGCAGATCCACTAACTAATTCCCAAATAAAATTACCATTTCCTTCCTAATCGTTAACAATAATGATCTCTTATTATTATAAAAGGCCTTTTAGGGTTCTAATTTAATAAACATAAAAACTCAACATTCTAAATATTTACCAGGAACCTTCTTGCTCAATTAGTCATTCTAACTCACCTTCCAATAATACTACAAACTTTATTGCATCTAATTAAAACTTATAAACTCACGTTCTACATAATCTTTTGAATAAACATTAAAATCTAGGTCTAAATTAATAATCAATTTAATAACTCACGACAATTTATCATTATGTCAAGGGCACTTTATTTTTCTTCCAGCGGTAAACGTTCCCATGGTTGATTATCTCTGGAATCTAGAAGTCGGTAGGCGTTTACTGGCAGGTAGTTGGAACAGCAATAATGTCAATTTACAGAAAGCCCAACTTATGGACAATCTCAGCGTTAAAAAGGGTAATGACATAGCCACGGTGTCAGTGATCTATTGAGCGAATCGAGGGTGAGGTGGTAGGTGTAGGTTACAATGTTGTCTCAAGTTAGCAAATCAATGGCACAATTAAGAAGGCGCAGGCACTCGATTCACTTAATTTACAACCCTTGCATTAATTTACTAGTATCATACCCTTCATATGTCATCTCTTAACCTAATCTAAAAACATACGACCAGGGTAGGTTATCCTAGGGGTTGCTCCATTTAGAATTTAGAATTTATGGGGTAGACATATAATAAATTATAATAATTACAATTTCCGATAAACGGACCTACTCACAATTATTCCAGCCTGTATTTAAAATAAACTTAACAACGATAATTGAGATTGGCTAAAGATCGGCCAGGGTAATAATTTGCCCATGCGCTAGAGCTCACAGTTAATGCTGAGTAGTTTACCTCTTACACAATAACCTTCCATTCAAGGTAACTAGAACAATTTGCAATGAAAGCTGACATTCTGTAAATACAACCGTTAATAATAAATTCCCTACATAAAAAAAAAATTCTGAAGCAATAGAACGGGAGGTTAGGTAGCCAATCCAGCTCGACCATTAAGGAAAGGGAAATCGGCAACCCTGATAAATATAACCTGATGACTGGATACAATTAAATATGATGAAATGACTCCTTCCTTTCCTTCATTACCCGCCACCAGTACAAGGAAGACAAACGTAGGCTTTCCCTTTCTTTAAATAAAATCAAGTAAGGCATAGATACTAATTTACTGCTAGGTAGAAGGGTGAAACAAGGTAAGGACTCGGGCGTAACTCATACTGCCCAACAACTGTCATTACAGTAGAATGAATAATAAAAAAAATAACAATAGAATGAATAATAAAAAATTACTGCCAAACTAAATTACGGCTAGCTCATGCTACAACACTTCCCTCAGAATTCAGGAGGACCGCTGTGAGTGTGGGCATTCCCATTAGCAATCAAGGTTATAACCGAGAACCCAAAGGAGGGTCGGCTTGAATTTTTTTTTTTGTTTTTTTTTTAAACAGAACGACAACCCGCTGGTCTAAGTCGAAGAGTTCGGTCAAGTCAAAGGTAAGTTACAGGAGATCTATCCATGCACAGGGTTGGGCATTTTAAACCACAGGCAAGGTGATTATCAACGCAATCAAGTGGACGTCGACTGAAATTCTACGCAGGATATGGATTGATAAATAGCATAGGTAAATGGGGAAAGCCCATTGAAAAAAAACATGCCATTGTATAAATAAAAATGCCCAAGGTAAAAGAAAAACCCACTAAAAACACGCCCACTGTATATATATCTACAACGCCCGCAGAGTACAAGATGCAGCGCGCATGGAAAACAAACAATAACAAAATAGTTGAACCATATACAAACGAAAACGAATAGCCACAAACCCCAAAACAAATTTACCAAAAACCATGACTGAACCATGTACAACGTAGACGAAATAGCCATTAACCCCCAAGAAAAATTGCCAGAACCCTAAAACAGTGCCAAACGCAGAACCATAACTGCCCTGCTAACATTCTTATAGCAAAAAAAAGGGGGTCAATTTCTGAGGTTCATTGCAGCCATTCTGAACAAATCTTTATCACAAAACTTAAGAATTCATTCAATAAAAGAACAGACTAGCATTCATCCAAAATAAACACATACCTTGGCCTGATCGCCCGCTCTGGATGGTGTAACGACCCCCTTCGTTACGTCTATGAACGGCGAAGCGCAATAGGAGATAACAAATAAGAAATTAACAACATCACCTAATACATATAAATGCAAACCCATGACATCATAAATACGGTGACACATGATTAGAATATAAACAAACTCTACCATATCATTGCGGATCGAAATTTCAACCATAATGCCGACCAATATCATCATATTATCACCTATCACAATCATTTTGCCGAATATAAAACTGCTTTCTACTTTTCCATTAAAATCATACCTTGGCCACACGCCCGCTTCGGAGACGTCCCTCGTGCTGTGCCGCTCCCCTCGCTCCGTGCCGCTTCTG
>ML790555.1:151736-185897 GCA_009831015.1 Picea engelmannii
TTTTTTTTTTTTGTTTAATTTTATTATTAGCACCTGTATTGTTGATGCTAGCTAGTAGGAATGAAATTTCTAAGGTTATTTGAATGGCAGAGCTATTGTGAGCTAGGATATAATGGCATTGTTATTAGGAGATGGTTAGGTTTTGATTATTAAGTTAGGGCGAAGTAGCAGTACCTTCACTAAAAGATAAATTATCAAGCTTATTACTGGGAATGAGGAAAGGCCTTATGTACGCAATTAAGGATGGAATTACTTTATGAATTCAATTAACGAAGGAATTGTTTTATGTATTTAATTAAGGAAGGAAACTCCTTGGATTAGGTGGAGGTTGCAAATCATAGGGGGAATGAATATTTAATGTAGAGTCTTGAATTATGTTTTTTTTTGACATAGGGCTCAAATTGTGAACTGGCAACGCTAGGTTAGGGGAATTGTTTTAAGGATTTATTCAGGTGTTGAGGTATTAGGGCTATTTAGGCTGACTCCTTCCTACACATTATTACGACGTGCCCTTCAGGATGCACCACGTGCTCCAAGGGTTCCACTCGCCTCTTGAATTTCTTTTGTGCGACGTGCCCTTCAGGATGTACCACATGCTCCAAGGGTTCCACTCGCCAACTGAGTTTCTTTTGTGCGACATGCCCTTCAGGATGCACCACGTGCTCCAAGGGTGCCACTCGTGAACTGGACCGATTGGTAGACATCTATAACCCCTGGAGTTAATACTTCGCCAGGTGAACTTGTGGGAGACTAAGGGTTCTAAGGAATAAGGCCCCCGCCTTATTGTGCGCCCCTTAGAATCATCATGAGCGACTGTCACAGTATGCCCTCACGGCATCATGGATCCTCTCAAACTAGGTAATCGTTAACCTACAGTTCGAGCCACGACGAGAGTGCTAGTAGGCAGTGGCAGGGCTGCTGTCCACCTCTCTCCCTCAATCTCTCTGGAATCGTGTGTGGCCCCTTTACTCCATATGTGAGTCTGTTCGGAAAGCTATCGTCAGCCTGCATCATCAAAAATCATGTCAGAAATGTCAACATCAAATCATCAAATCAAATGAAACATCACAGTAAATATATCAACCCAAAATGACACTCCCTGACTCAGTCCAGAGTCCAAGGGGGTTCCACCGATGCCTCTGCATCCTCAAGGTCAAAAACCCTGCACACTCAATAAAACTGAGTCAATAGCACCTGTCTACATCAAATAGTAACACATCATGTCATCTGTCAATCGCATCATAATCAAGTATAAATGGTCTTACATCATAAAAGTCCAGATCACTTGCGAGCAAGTGTCCTCAAATAATAAGTTTTCTCAGTGCGCCAGAGCGGGATGTTACAACAATGAAAAGATGGAAGGTCTCTATCTCAATGCATCTGTCAGTCGGCTCGCGGTTCCTTTTATGTAAAAAATCTCAAAATTGTACTCGCTAAGAAATTCCAACCAACGACGTTGTTGCGCGTTCAGGTCACTTTCTGTAAAGATGTGATGTAGTCCACATTGGTCCATCTTTAGTTCAAATTTTCATCCAACCAGGTAGTGTCTCCAAACCTTCAAGGCATAAAAAATTGCTAACAACTCCAAATCATGCGTTTCATAAGTCTCCTCATGCCTTTTAAACTTCCTCGAGATGTAATTCATCACTCGACCGTCTTGCATCAAGACTCCACCTCATCCTTTCTTGGATGTGTCAATGCATACCAAGAAGTCTGCATCCATGTCAGGGACCTTTATTATCGGTGTCATTGTCAATGGCTCCTTGAGCCTCCGAAACGCTTCCGGGCATTTCTTGGTCCCAACAAACTTATTCTTCTTCTTCTGTAATTCCGTAATCGGATTTGCTATCTTAGAAAATCACTCGATGAACCATCGATAGTATCCTGCTAAACCCTTGAAGCTACGCACTTCTGGGACATTCGTCAATGCAAACCATTTCCATAATAGAGTCGACCTTTGTTGGATCCATGGAAATACCTTCACCAAACATGACATGCCCTAAGTAATGAATCTTTGATTGATAAAACGAGAATTTGGACAACTTCCGATACAATTTGTTCTCTTGCAGACACTATAGTACCAAGTGCAAGTGATCATTAGGCTCCTCTATCATCTAAGAGTAAATCATAATATTGTCAATGGATACTTGGATGAACTTGTCTAGGTACTCGCAAAACACCCCGCGCATCAAACTCATAAATACCCCAGCGGCGTTTGTCAGTCCAATGGTAAAACAGTAAACTCATAATGTACAAACCTCGTCATAAAAGCAGTCTTAGGGATTTCATCCTCCTTGATCCATAACAGGTGATACCCTGATCGCAAATCGATCCTTGAAAACACCATCACACCCTTCATTTGATCGAACAGATAATGAATCCTCCACAACGGATATTGATTCTTGATCGTTTCCTTGTTCAATTAATGGTATTCAATGCAGAGTCTCCACGACCCATCCTTCTTTCTTATGAAGATAATAGGCGCACCCCAAAGTGACACACTCGGACGTATAATTCTCAGGTACAACAACTCCTTTAGTTGCTTTCTCAACTCCTATAACTTCAGGTTCGACATACAATAAGGCATTCTTGCTATCGCTTCAGTCCCTGGTTTCAGGTTTATGCTAAACTCCAATTCCCTCTCTAGTGGCATCCTAGGTAACTCCTCTGAGAAGATGTCTGCAAGCTCTCTCACCACCTGAATGTGTTCTATACCTTCTGCTACTCCCTTTTCGTTTAATGTGAGGATATCATAAACCTTACATCCCTTCTGCATGCTCTTCCATAACTGCAACAGAGAGATAAACTTCATGGAAAATCCCTGGTTCTGACCTACAATCATGTGCCTCTGTCCCTCATCATCGACGAAGCTCAAAAGTTTCATCTTACAGTGGAGTATCGCCTCATGCGATTCCATCCAGTCCATACCGATCATGACATCATAATATCCTAAGATCCTGACGTACAAGTTGGCCCCAGTGACAAAATCTCCCAGGTTAAGGGCACAGTCCATAACCTTCCCGCCAAACTTCTATTTGTCTCCTGCAGCCATCTCTACAAAGATAAACTCATCCGGTTCGACTACCTCAACCTTAATCCTTTTTAGCACTGCACTAGAAATGAAACTCTTGATAGCACCGAGATCTATCAAAATACTAAGGGTCTGGTCAGCAACGATACCTGACATATCGAGCACAGTCGATTGGTGCTCTGCGTGGAAATTATTCACCGTTGCATGAATCTAATGGGCCTTTCCCAAAACTCCCACATTAGGGGGTCTGGCTGATCCAGAGCTCAGGTCCTCTCCACTGGGTAGTCATGCTGGTAATGTGGCTCCCCACATTCCAACAAATTTTCTTTGATCCAGTAATCCTGGTACTCAAAGTAGAAGTTGGATCCTAACATTGAGGCCAACATGAACTTGTTGACCTGAAGTTTCTTCATATTAATGTGCGGAGCATACCGAAGCAATTCCACAAAATAGGCCTCGTACTCAGGCACCATGTGACTGCCTTATTGCAAGGCATTGAACTCATTGAATTGACACTCAACAAATTCCTCCGAAAGATACCTCTCTTGGAACCGTTCCTCAAGCAGTTCCCATGACACGTCGTTGGTGGCCATGTTCAAAAGTTTCAGGAACATCTTCTGCCATAGAAGAGTGCTCCCCTTTAGTTGAAACACCACCATGCAGACCTTCATGCTGGAGGTCATGATCGAGAAGCATGAAGCACAACGCCTTGCTCTACAATCGTGCCTCGACGTCACAGCCATTCGTGACACTAGTGGACTCGAGAAATCAACTCTCTCGAGTTCTCAATGGATATTAATGGTAAATATATAGGGAGTGCTATGGACCCTCAGGGGTACATGTGCCCTGGCCTCATCTCAATACCGATGGTGAATCAAGGCCCTTTGACATTACCTGGAAGGGCCTTGTCAGACCATCATCATCCCTTACAACAAGCGAATCCAGCCCATAGACTTTCTCTTCCCTATGGGGGTTTGACTCCGATGGCATGGGAACTTCTGGAGGCATCGCAACTCCTTCCATGGCACCCCGTAGCGAACCTTTGAGGCATCCTCTAAATGCGATCACCACATGGGCACGTTAAAGTTTTTAATTAATGCAAGGGTTCATACTCACGGGTTTACTACAGTGGAAATCCTAGTGATCCACAGTCGTAGGGTTGAACCCGCTCTGATACCATATGTAACGCCCCCAATCGTTACAACTAAAAGTGAAGCTAAACGCACAATTTTATTTTTTTTAAATAGGATGACCACAACGATTGCAGGTAAACAACACAACTGGATGGAGAGCACCACACCCACCAAACATGCAACAGGCAACTGGATGAACATGCGGAAATCAAGACAGAAAGAAACAACTCACCACCCGACACAAACAGAACAGTGCCTACACACTAAAGTACAACACCCACACATCTAAGAAACATGTTGACACAATGTGAGATGGCATCACTCAATCTAAAATGCGCAAGCTCTTAACGACTTCACCAACAAACCCTAATGTGGATGGATTAATAGTATCCTTCTACTCACTAATTCCAATAGCTGCAAGCATATGATGTTTATGGAATCAGTCTCCAAAATCGAATGCCTAGCATGCGATAATCCATTACTGGTAAATCGAAGCCCATACATTAGGAAATGTAGTAAACTTCTTAAATAAAATATTCATTTACCAAATGACATGGTCCTTCACATTCAAACACAACATCATTCCAAAACATGGTCATACACATAAATTCTGTGACCACAATAATATAATGGAACTATTATAAATTTTCCAACACAATTACAATGTCAATTTACATCATTTTTATAATTTGAACACATTATTCGGAAATACCCTTAAAGGCACAACATTTCTCATCGTGATTAAGATTTTGTATATATATGTGAACATTAATATTCAAATTAATAGAATTCAAATTGACATGAATTTTTAATATTCAAATTAATGGAATATAATTGACATGAACAGATTCCTTTGTCCACAATACTTATTTTTGGGAGTGAACATATTATACCAGCTAACCTTCATGGAATTAACATGTACTATTCATCATTTAACAATGTATTAACACTAATTTAAATAATTACAATCACTGTTAGCAACCAAGTAGTCATCGATAATAATTGTTGTTGGATCTAGAGTTAAAATGTAGTAGTAAAGGAATCAAAGGTCCATTCAATTGGCATTGGTTGAACATAGTAGTTGAACTCTGCAAAATTCAAAATGCCGACTTACCAACCCTATCCATTATTCGCAGTATATATCTCGATTTATTAAATATTAAGTAAGGTTTTGTTGTAAAAGAAAAATATAATAAATTTGCTATTAATCGATGTATTTATTGTCTTTGTTGGCCATGATTATATTTACTATTTTTAATACCTCACCATACATTGCTTACTTTTAAATATATTGTTGTCAAGGAACTAAGAAAAATAAAGAATTTAACAAGGAAATAATGATGCAATTCCCTGCCTAATTAAGGGATTAATCAAATACATTCTCTGTCTCATTAATTCGTTGTCATAAAATCTAGATTTTTGTCCTTTAACTGAATAATATAATCATCTCTCTATTTAAATTGGCACAACCATAATAAATTGGTTGTATAAACGTTACCCACTCACTGTCTAAAGTAAAAAAACTATGTGAACACTGGGTGATAAAAACATGAAGTAAAATTCTATTGTCTGTACAATTTGGAGGGTGTGAAATAAATTTGATGTAAAAACTCGCAGTCAAACTTATAAATAAAAAACACTGGCATTCACCCTGTATTAACGCTGAGAAATTCACAATTGAGTGTTGGGAGTTAGCATTAAAACAATTCATTGTCATACCTTGCAAACGATGCCTACATCAAATCAACGTCACTACCAAAAGGTAGTTATTGAGAATCGTGACCAAGCCATCTGTATCACTGGATAAGAATTGGTAATTAGCTGTGTAAATCATTGATGAGAAGGGCTATAGAAATTGGTTGGGGAAATACAATACACCAACAATCAAGCCATAGTAGTGAAGTGAGACACTCAAAAAATCACGAGTAAGAATTGGGAGGTTATCTCGTTAAATTCGTGATCAGGATGTGGGCATTCTATGCCATTAAATTCATGAGCTAGAGCTGGAAATTTACGCCATCGAACTTGTGAGAAAGAAAAAGAATTCTATGGGTTAAAATACACTGTCCAAACAATAGATATAATCACTATCATAAGTGAATTCACTGCGTTGATATATATAATTCATTGAGTCAATAACATATATAAATTCACAGAGTTAAAGGTGTTCTACAAGGAGGTAAAACGTTTTTCATAGAATTGTTGCCAAACTAAATAGCCGGCATGAAATGGAAATAGTTATCCGCGAAATGGCTATCAATGAAATCAAAATAGATGTCAAACGAAACATCAATCAAGGTAAATAAAGCATCTGTCAACAAAATAGCTACTGGGTATACTTGCTGTGGTAAAGGCCACGAAATTCATAAGGCAATTTCGTTGTCAATAAAATAAAATAAACGCAGTCTTGTATAATTTAAAACGTTGTCATCAAGTGAAGAAAAAAAAATGCATAGAGTGTTAACTGTTCGCCGTAAGAAATAGTTAAAATATGCAGAGGTAATTCTAGGAAGTTGCAGAGACAAATTAATCAAAAACGTCGGTGGAGATAAAATGCAGAGATGAAATTCATGGTTAAATAATGAGAGTGTGGAGTAGTCAATGAAGAACGCAGGTAAAAGATTATTGGTTGAATAAAATTCTTTACAACAACAATGAAGGTTACTTGGTAAATTCGTGGAAGGAAAGGGGTATGAACTCTATCATGAAAACTCTCATCCATGAAACATTGTTGTGGTAAATTCTAAGAAATCGCAGGTAGAAAGCGCAGGGATATTCAACAAAACACAGAGACGCTTATCACAAGAAGGCGCAACACAATCAATCAACCAGGAACAACCAACATGGTAGAAGGTTGGGCAAACTATCCTTCGCATCATCATCCACGCAAAGAAAAGAAGGGCATTAGAATCTATAGGTCGCTATGCACCGAAGTGAAAATCATTGATTTGGATCCTGGCCGACTACTCAGGCATGCACTCACGAACTAGGGATGAGGAAGAAGTAAAAATAACAACTCTTCATAAAAAAACAATAGAACCAATAGGACAGTCACGACACTGAGGGATCAAATGCCAAGGGAATCAAGTCAAACAATGAGCTTAAGGCTAAGGGGAAAATTAAATTCTCAATTAAAATGCTAATTCAACACCTTATTTGCATATTCAAAAGGACAGAATTGAAATCGTAAAGTCAATAGTAATCTACCATGTAGAATAAGAGCATGCGTACCATAGTCCAAGTCGTCTACTCTGAGTCATTGTCTCGCGTGCTCTGTGCTTCTCCCACTTGCCGAATGATGAGACTTCACTGGTACCTCCCAGCCAATGCTAGGGGTACACTTCTTCCCCCTTATCCCCCCGAGCCGCAAATTGGTGACGCACACTGAACTAGAGAACTGCTAGCTCCTAGCTAGCCTCGCAAGGCCAAGCTACTGCTCCTCACTGAGCTGGGTATCCCAACTCCCACAAGCTAAGTCATTCAAGTCTGAAATTATACAGTGTAACGTTACTCATGACCGAGGAGATCCATCCTTCTCCTCCTCCCTCATTTATATAGAATTTCTAATTCACTTCTTTCCCAAATTTCCATTTAATTTATTGTTCAATAATTTAATTCAGAAAAATCCTCCCTATACATGTGTCACCCATTGCCTTCGATGCACCAGAAATTAATTTCATTAATTATTTAGTTACTCCTATTTCCATCACCGACCTAAAAACATTCCTAGAATCTCTCCTAGGTGTCCCCATATTCCCTTACACAATTTAATGACTTTCCCCCATACTAATTTACTAGTTGTGTTCATTTTAGAAAGTTCTTAAAGGCAAGATTCCTTGCTAAGTTGGTCATTCTTCTTTTTCCTTATTTTTCATTTTTTTGTTAGAAAAACAGGACCATAAAGCAATAAAATAAAACAAATGCAGAAACAAAACATAGAAGATACACCATACAATAGAGAGGTAGATTTATGTGGTTCGCCTAGTGTGGGCTACGTCCACTAGAGAAATTTCCAGATCCTTCCTTTATTATTATCCAGCATATGAAGGGATACAACCTACAAAAAACCCACTGTAACTTCCTCTTCTTTCTCTCATAGTCTCCTATCTCAGAATACAATATTCACCATCAACCATAGCTGCAATACATTTCCCTCATAAAAGAGGGTTGCTTTCTAGGGAAAAAATCCGTAACATAATCTCTATCGTTAGATCTGTGACCTTATAATGAACGGTCTAGATTTACAATGAAATTACAATTTACATTTACAAGGCAATTTTTCCTTCGGGGGCTTCAGCCTCGAACCCCCGTTGGGGGCCCACTTGCCGCTAGACCCCCCAGCCGGCGAGATAGCCCCCCCGGACCCCACAGAGGGGGTACCCCCCCTCTGCACTCCCCCACGTGGAAGAGTGTACATACTTATGGGGTGTAAATACTTCATGGGGTATAAACACGACTGAAAGTAAAAAAGACCTATGAATCGGGAAGATAATCAGGCTCCACAACCGACATTTTCTTTATGTTTCTCCCTTTTTCCCTTAGTTTCCTAATTCTTTTAAATTTCCCTCTTTCCCTTTTTATCTAAACTCAAATTAGTAAGTGTAGAAAATTATCATTTTCCCCTTTTTCTTTTTAATTAATAAATTTTAATTAGCATGTGTAACAAAAAAATCATTTCTCTTTTAAAATTTTCAGCCCCTCAATAATTTGATTTTAGTAATTTAATCAAGTTTCTTACCCCCCTTTCACCACATTTTTAATGATGATTATCACTTTTTTTTTTTACCACAACTATTACTTTAGACCTAGATTTTAATTTTTGAGGCTCGATGACATTTTATTAGGGAAATTGTTTTTAAATCTTTCTTATCACTTTATTCTTTCTAAGCCCATCTAGGTTTATTCTCTTATTAGTTATCAATGCGACGTGCCCTTAAGGACGCACTAGGTGCTCCAAGGGTGCCACTAACCTCATTATGTTTCCCTTGCACGACATGCCCTTCAGGATGCACTACATGCTCCAAGGGTTCCACTCGCTTCTTTGTGTTTCCCTTGCGTGACGTGCGCTTCAGGATGCACTACGTGCTCCAAGGGTGCCACGTATATTGACTAACTTGGTAGACATAAAAACCCCCTGGAGTCAATACTTCGTGCGGTGATCCCATGAGAGACTAAGGGCCTTTAAGGAATAAGGTCCCTGCCTTATTCTGTGCCCCTTAGAATCATCGTGAGTGACTGTCACTGTCTTCCCTCACGACATCGTGGGTATTCTTGAACTAGGTAGTCGTTAACCTACAATTCGAGCCACTACAAGAGTGTTAGTAGGCTGTGGCAGGGTTGTTGTCCACACCTCTCCCTCAACGACTGAGGTAGTCATTCGTGACCCCTCTACTCCACGTGTGAGTTCGGTCGACAAGCTATCGTTAGCTTGCATCATCAATGAATCATGTCAATAATGAGATCCATAATCATAACATCTAATCAGATGCACATATGTCATATATACAACAATAAAACCCAATAGTCCACTCCCTGACTCAATCCGAATTCCAAGGGTTTCATTGATCCCTTTGCATCCTCCACACTTAGGAGAATTGAGTCAATAGCACCTGTCTAAGTCAATATAGAAAAATAACATACATTCACATCCATAATGCCTCATAATCATAATCAACGACCAATAGTACAATAATCTGGATCACTTGAAAGCAAGTGTCCTCAAAGAATAAGTTCGCTCAGTGCGTGCAAGAGCGGGATGTTACATTTTGTTTATGACAAAGTTAAGAGTTAGGGTTAGAGGTCTATGATCAGAGTCCTGATTGTGGTCATCTAAACTATGAATGTTTGCTTCTTTTTTTTATATGGGGATATCCGATATGACATAATAAAAAACACTACTACCCAACCCATGGATATTGTTCATTCTATTAGAATTAGGCCACTTCTTTATACCATTGCAAATTATTAAATCTTGAGAACTACAAAGCTTGATTAACTCAGTACCAAAAAAAAATTCGATCAAATCTTTATAGCTTTTTTTCTAACTGTCAACTAAGACACGGTCCTCATCTAACCAAAGAGGATTAGGGTTGGAGTCATTACTTAAAATAATAGCTTGATTGGTTGCATTTCCAGCATTAAAGTCTCCTAATAGTAGGATGCTACCTTCATTTGCATATTGTAGATATCTTTATCTAAGAGTTTGTATGGACAATTCTTATCGAGATTGCTTTTTGTATACAAACTAGAGTTACTAGGTGAAAAATAACATATTTCTATATAAATATTCTTAGTGTTAATATCATATATCTCCATCCATATGTACTAATTGAGAGGATCTTTCTTATGAATTCGGATGCGAGGAGAGATGCTTGTTTTTATGTAACATGCTATGCCTCCAATCCCTCTACAGGAGGACTTCTTGTTCCATGTGGACCACAAAATAAATGCTTCAATATGGGACCTTACATTATTCATGGTCCCAAGTTTCAACCAAGAGAATAATGTCAATGTGACTCAAGATCTGTGTTACTGTAGGCCCTTTACTCCATGGAAAACCATATTAGTTCCAAAAAATGATACATAGTGTTTTGAATTCGTATTTATCATTGTCCTTCTAGTCTCTATCCATAATAATATCTTTCTGATTCCTAATTACTACCCATTTTCCTTCCTTTCTAGCTTTATTTACCTTTTAACCTCCTTCCTTAGTTTAGCTTGGCCTTCAGGAATTAGGTCTTAATTTATAGATATTCTAGACCCTTTTAAGCCTGAATTTTTACTAAGTATGTCATATTTATGGGAATAAGAGCTTACCATAGCTCAAATCGACCTATCTTTATGTTAAATTGTTTTAGCCAACCTTTTTCCTTCTACAAGGTCAATTGTTTCAATTTGTTATTTGTTTTTAATTCTTCCTTGACTATTGCTAATGTGTCCTCATCTTTCTGTTTTTTTAATCCAAAAATTACAAGGCTCAAGGATATTTTGTTATGCTCATGATCTAACTCTATGAGCTTATTCATTTCCTCTTTGATAGGTTTTATATCAAATTTGTGTTCCATGCTATTCAAGTCCAAATTGTTAATTATCTTGTCTTGCAACTCTTTAATTGTGTCCCTAAGATTGTTATTTTCATCCACATATTCTTGCTTTGTTGATTATTTTTGTTCTTGGTTGTTTTTTTCTATTTCTTGTAATCTAGCCTCCATATTGTGTAGTTGAAGTTTGACTTCTCTCTCTTCTCTACTTGTTTTCTATTGATTCTATAGATTCATGTGAATATTTGTCTATTGATTCTATAGATTCATGCAAACTATCTAGAGTTAATTTTTTAGTCCTTCTTGTATTAGATTTCGGTATTAATGGTGAGTTACTCATATTGAAACTAAAAGTAAAGAAATAAGAAAATTGTGCATGGGTTTGAATAGTCACTAAGAGAAACGAGATCCATCTTAGACCCCATAAATATTCATTTAGTAGCACCACAAATATAATATTCATGTGGAGACAATGTTCACCCATATATACTCATATTCTTCTTAGATATTTTCTTAATTAGTCTAACCCTCTATGAATAAGATAACAACTTGGTACATATAGATACAACAACTTATACATATAGCTACATCATTTCATAGTAAAAAAGATTTTTAATATGGTAGTTGAACAAATTATAAACTAACTTTTAAGTTTTAATGAAGACAAAGATTCATGAGTGTCTAATTGTAAGATTATTATAAGCAAATAAAACCATTAATTCCTTAACTACTTCTTAGATATTTTCTTAAATAGTCTAACCCTCTATGAATAAGATAACAACTTGGTACATGTAGATACAACAACTTATACATATAGCTACTCAATTTCATAGTAAAAAAGACTTTTTAATATGGTAGTTGAAGAAGTTATGAACTAACTTTTAAGTTTTAACGATGACAAAGAAACTTGCATAAACAACTCTCCTAATTTTTGGGAGTAACTTTGGGAGAAATAACATCATCATATCTTAGGGTCAATTTTCTCGTGATGCCGCTCATCAACGCTTAAGCTCACTAAAGGCTTCTAGGTATTTTACTCAACAAACTATTTTATTCAATTAAAAGAGTTTAGTAGGTTGTAAATGTTATGGTGTGACAATTTATACTTCGCAGTTATATTTACTTTGCAGTTATATTTATATTTACTAGCATAGCCGCGTGGTGGAGAACACCAAAAGGTATCGGCTGAGAATGCGTGCCCCCAATATAAGATGTTTGTGGTAATTTGTTATCCCTCTGTGGTAATATGAAACATTTTGCTGTACTGTTTAATTCTACTTAATCATTTAAACGTGGCAATTATATATCCTTACAGTAATTTTTTAATGTGATTATGTAAATGTTAAAAAGTAAACATGTTAACGGATGCCTTGATAAATGCAAGAAAGTTATGAACAATAAATCTGACTCATTGATTTTGGAGGACGACTAAGAATATGCGAGCATCTTCAATGCATAGCCATCAGATTAGGGTTTAAGGTTAAATAATGTTAAAATATCATTAATTGTGCCTATTGTCAATAAGTATACGCCTTTCGACGTAATTAAGATAAAGTGTTTTCAAACTTTTGGATTTTTATATATCTAGAAATTGTTGAAAATTTCATTCTTAACTGAGGAAGTCTATGACGATTTTCTTGAGATTTGTCTATTCATTTTTCTGAGGCAGCCGGATGTGAATCTAATCCTCGTCCAATAATCTCCACCGGTTGCCAATTTCCTTAGATGTAAAAAAAATACAGAATACCATTGCCCTGTATTCCCCTCTATTTCCGTGTGCTATATGTTAGTGTTTGTTGTATTCATTCTTTATTTCTCTATTCATTAACATTGATGTAACCAATAGTATTAGAGAACGATATTTTCGTGAACCAAGGATGAGTGAACATGATAGATGCCAATGCGAAGCAAGCACCAGCACAAGGAGGGCATGATTATTTATTGTGTATTTGGGATGCTACATCCGTTACATTTTATTTCTTCAGTGGAGAACAGACTTGTTACAAAGGGGAATCCATCTAAGATGTTGAATTGGACAGCAATGGTAAAAAATACAACATCTGCTGGTCATTACCGCCTGCACCCAATGGTCACAATTTCCAGATGAAGGTCGACATTGATGAGCAGGTGGGAGGATTCTGATTCAGTGGAGAACACACTTTTTATAAAGGGGAAATCGCTCTAAGACGTAGAATTGGACGACAATGTTCAGAAATAAAACATCCGTTGGACATCAAATCATGCACCCAGTGATCACAATTTCCAAATGAAGGCCGACGTTGACAAGAAGGTGGGAGGATCCCGACACGAGGGGTAGGTTACTGTGTACATATTGTCAGTCATTTCCACACAGAGGATTGGGGCCCCTCTTCCGACCAGATCGAGCCAGGCTGAAATCTTGGCATGGCGTGTTTTATGTTATGCTAGAAAGTATGGACATGGTGAATCTGGACAGCATAGTGTCGGTCCTAGTTGATGGGAGCACTGTTGAGGATGTTGTACTCTGGGGTAGTTGAGATGAAGAGCTAGTGACTGTCATCTATGGGGTGTCGGATCTTGCCCAATTCAGGATAGACTACATGAATGCCACCAAAAGATTGAGGGGTCATAGTGCAAGCAGTGGGGTAATTATAAAGTGCATATCGCCTCCGGGTCCCCTTGTTGTAGCACCACGGTGCATAGAGTGAAGGTTTAGTGGTGTGGGCAATGCGGTAACTTCCTTCTAGATCCTTCTTTTCCTCTTTCAGGAAGGTTTTTTCATGGACTCAATGGTATGGAATTTCATGTTTTTGACATTGCTTCAGAAATCCACTACGGGGGTTTTCTTGAACATAAGTCGTTGAAGAGAAATAACACAGAGGAATTTAAACTCTCATGCCTTGTAAGTGGCTTCATAGACATTGGGCGGTAGTGCAGTAGTCACACATTTCAAATATGGTCCCAAGTGAACCTGGCAAGGAAATAGGAGCTCAGAATGGGTCAAATTCTTGAATGTTTAAATACAATCTAACGATTCTTGAAATGAATCTTCCTAGATTGTACAACAAATGGTAGGAATTCTCACTAGAGGAGTGCCATGAGAGGTAGGCTGAGAAATACATGGGATTCTGTGGAAGATAAGGAAGCTCTTTGGATGAAGGTTCATGGTAGGCATGGTAATGTGTCATAAGACACTATATGTAGCAGTGGTAGCAATGGAGATGGTGATGATCTTGAGATCAAGCTTGTGGAATGTAAGGATGATGTTTTGCATAGCTAGGAGCTCTGGTGTGAGGAAGAGGACATTGTTGTCCATTGAGATGGAAAGAGAGATGAATGCATGTTTTGAGATGGAGTTATGTAAATGGCCATAAAACTATAACACCTGGATAGGAATGCATACCCTGGTTTTGAAATGTCATCAATAAAGTCTAGATGATCGGGTTTTGCTAGATTTGTTGATGCGAAACCCCAAGTCACGAGGAAATTTAGGTCAATTTTTTTTGTTTTCGGCACATGGTTGTTGGTAGCTCGTTTTCAATCCTTTAAATAGATTAGGATACTCCAGTGAGATTAGCTTGGAGGTGAGATGTGAAGGATCACTGGATTGGATTGTCAGAGATATGTATTGTGAGAAGTTTCTCAAGATCGCAAAGAGATATTTGTTTGCAAACTCAAGGAATAATTGTATGCCTTAAGGTAACTAGAGAGTGGTACACGATGTTTAATTCCTTTATCGTGAGTCAAAGTTTCTTGAGAAATGAGTATGATCATTGTGTTTACAACATATTCATTATGCTGGTGCTATGTTGATGATATGTTGCAAGCAAAGTAGGCTTGAGATCAATAGGTTAAAGGCTTAGTTCTCTAGGACTTTGGGTGAAGTATCTAAGAGAAACAAAACAAATCTTTGACATAGAACTACACAAGTACACGAAAAATGGTAAATTGTACTGATTAAGTTTAGTATGAACTTTGTTAAAGCGATAAATATCCCTTTATCTTTCCATTGTAAGATTTCTTAAGTTTACAAACTATTAGTAAGGAAAAAAGGATTATATGTATTGTGAACCTTATGCAAATGCAGTGAGAAGGTTTATGATGGTGATCGAACGCTCAAATATTACACATGTAGTTGGACGTTACTTATCTATTCGTTAATATTAATATTTAACTCAGCGGGGATGATTTCTCAATATATTTAATAATCATAATAGTAAACTTGCCTAATACATTCATAGATGCCTATGCGGGAATACGCGAGGACTACTATAAACTCACTTTTTTTCCATACTTATCTCTAACACATTGAACCAAAAGTTTCTTTAATTCTTTAATAATTTATCTCCAACATCTTGGACTAAAAATATTCTTTAGACATAGTGCATTGCAGTTCGACAAATATTCTCCGACACATTGAACATGGCGGGCATATTCGCTGAGCATTACTTTAACCGATCCATCGACACCATATAAAGAAATAAACACGACAGATAGCGGGAAATGAGTCGTTCATATATTCCTGGTGGATGCTCCGATTAGACCTCGGTCTGTTCAGTCGTTATCTCCACCACACTTTGTCGGATTTGGCTCCATCCTTTTGATAAGTTCAAATTATATCGGGTATTACATTTTGTCTGAATTCATATATTCCTGGTGGATGCTGCGATGATGCTGTCTGTTCAGTCGTTATCTCCACCACACTTTGTCGGATGTCCACTCACACGATGTCGATGTCCTCATTTCATGTCATCTCATCACATGGAAAATACAATGAAAAATGTCTTCACTATTTCAAATAGAACTAATTGTTGGTTCTACAGAGAATACCTTTTTAAAAATATTAATTAGTAGCATCAAATATGAAGAATACCTGAAATACATAAAGAAACACATTGTATTGAAACTTTGACATAGTTGAAACTATATGTATAATTATCTAAATAAACCTCTACTAAACCTACATGTGAGATATTTCATAAACATTACTATCATAAGAAAAACATTTACAAGAGGAAGATCTTAGTTAGCATTTAGAAATATACTTACTTAAATTTCACCCTTTTGATCAAGATCACTCAAACCTTCAAATGTTCCCTTTGAAGAGTTCATTGTTTGAATCCCAAACAATTCAAGGGAAACAAAACAAATATAATTCGGAGAAAACATAAATATCTTTCATGGAAAGACCTAATAACACTTCAATTTTGTATAAAACATTAAACTTATAAAAAAAATTAAAGTATGGATCCAATAAGAAATTTAGAAAAATAATTGTATTGAGCTATGTGGGAAGATTTTAAGACGTTGTAGAGTCATTTATTGTAAGAATTGATGTCAATAAAGAATTATTTACTAACAATAAAGAATAGATTGGATCTCATAACTTATGTTTTTCTCATAGTGGTCTATGTATCTACTTATTTTCATAGTGGTCAAGGTATTTATCATAGGTATTGCAAAGAGGTGGTGTTTCAACCATGCAATAAGTTTTATTTCTTGTGTCTTAGCAAATCTTTTTTTGTATCCTTGCCATAGTTTCTACTAATCCTCATTTAGAATAATACCCTTTCTCTCATGCTAGAAAGTCTTGTTTTTCAACCTCACCATAGTTTCTATATATCCCCTTCTCATGCATATAGAAAACCCATTCTCATGGTTACCAATGATAATTTTTCCCTGTAGTTGCTATTAAAGATGTGGTCTCTAGGATCATTTCACTTTGATCTATATTCTTACCAAAATTGTAGTCTATGGTTTTATTATTTGTTGCAGAAGTGATCATAAAATTATTGAATAAATCCATCTCCATCACATCCAATGTCCTTGTATATTGCACTATTAGATATTACAGAGATGATTGTTTTTACTCACTCTGATGGCATGTGATTTTCAATTTTGATCTTTGATATTGTCAACTGAATACAAATGGTTAAATTTGCACAGTCCCTGAGTTAACTTGTTAAAACATATGTTTTGATGTCCTATGTAGGTGGTACATGTATATTGTTGATGGAATGGATGAGGTATGAACATAATTTTCTAATGTGGATTAGGATGCTCATTCATTCATGCATATTAATAAAACAAGGGAAATAAATTCTACTAATCATATGTCATAATAAAGTGAATTCTTTCTTTTTGTTAAGTAATAAATGTCCCAAATAGAGTTGAAGATAAAACATACTCTCTTTTTTCATAATCGATAAGAATATGCATGACAATTATGTTTAGTTTTCTAATAGGTTTGTCCACTGGGAGCTCATGATATAACCATGTTGACCTATGGTCGTCCCATGTCATACTGTGTTCAAACATCTCAACAAATGTCGCAATCCTAGATCATCATTGTCGCATAGTGTTCAAATGTTTCAATACATTCTTAGGTATGAAATTCACGTACAAAGAAATTGCCACCCATTATGGATTTACCATTGATATTATGGCCTAAATGGCCACTACAAAATGTTTAATCTCCTCTATTATTCTTCAATATCCCACTCCTATATTATTTTCTCATCTGTGGAAAAACAAAAATACCAAAAGAATGGAATCCCTTCCTTTTCTAGTGGCCCAATATTTAACATAGCCTCCTAGTTATCTAGGGTTATGGTTAGGGTTAGGGGTTTTGCATGCCTCAACCCTCAATTAGTGCTATGGATTTTTATCCTCTTGAATTGTTTTGAAAATTCACACATAACTATACCCACATGTGTTAGTAATGGTGGTTGACATGGCATCCATCCATGCAAGGTAGTACAAATTGTCATAAATTTTGCATACAAATTATGATGGAGGTTATTTTCACATGGTTGGAAATATTTAGTTGTATAGAAAAATTTCAAGGTGATAGGACCTATTATTACAAATATTTTACCCCAAAAAGTGTCATTAATTCCTCAAATAGGATCTGAAAGTTTTTGGAACCTATTTCACCAAACAAGGACCTACCCCTAAAATGGGCTTGCAAGAGTGTTCCTCCAATATTTTAACCCAAAAAGTAGAAGGATAGATGAAGTTTTTTATGATGATCCATTCTAGGTCATCTCCTGTGAAAAATGTTTCAAATAGAGGTGCCTCCTAAGTGTTTTTCTTTATCTTCTGAAGTTGATAGTTGTAGTTTCTACAGATATTGTTACTTCCCTTGACCTATTTTCAATGATGTTGTGCCAAGTAGATCCATCATTGGATGGTATCCATACAATAGAAATAGGTGGAACCCAAACTAGGTATCATGTGATGTATTGGGTATGTGATATTCTCATAGCTTTCTTAGTTTTTGATTGATGTGTGAAGTCCACATCATGGCGAGTGGTAGTGGAAACATTGAAACTGTTCCAATTAGAAGAGGGAATGATAGTAGATGATGTGGGATGAATGGATATTTCTAAGCAGACTGCGGATGTTTGAAATGGAAATAATACTTCAGCTTAAGGTGGGGAAAGAACTAGCTTGGGAGTCTTTTTATAAGGAATATATGGAGAAGGAGGAGGAGACCACGATTGAGTTGAGTGTTGAACATGATCTATTCTAGCAATGGGATATCTATGTTGCATATGTATGTGATGAAGAATATCAATGGATTTAATAGTGTAGGGAGTAGATAGAAAGGCATGAGAAATGATTACCATTATGATAGGTTATGCTGAATGAGCTATGTGAGCATAGTGAGTGGTGTTTGCATGGTCATAATTGATTCATAAGGTGTACTAGTTTTCTTAGGAGGGTTGGAGACTTGGTGTTTCAAGGTGTGTAAATATACCACAAAATGGGAGTTTGTATTATGGAAATGAAACCAATGTTGGGTGCAATATAAGGGTGGTTCTAGAAAAAGAATGAAGATGAGAGAATTTGTTCTCATTGAATTTTAGGTTTATAGTTAGTGATTTGGAAGGAAGGAAGATAGGTCTGTTGTGTAAGTCTACATTTCACTACTAGATAATGGAGTAAGGCATGATCAAGGGTGTAACTCTCACAAAAGGTCACTTCATGAAAAAAGGAATGGATAAAAATAGAACTAAACTTAATAATGAGAACCTCTAGAAAACTAAAACTAAAATTAATAATGAGAACCTCTTTGTAGTCATGGATTTGCAGGTGGATCCAATGTTGAGTGAATATTTCAATATATTGATGTACACTTTGATTAGGAGATTGGAAATGTTTCAACTATTGGCACATAAAATATCAACTAGACACAAGAGGATAAAATTTATGTGAATGTCATAGTATAAAACATCTGAAGTCTTATTGCACTCCAAAAGTGGTTTGGAAGAGTGGGTTGCAGTTAATTTCCATTTATATTTCCACCATGCTAGAGATATACCTTTTAGATAGAATTATATGATAGAGAGGAACTGAGCTCTGATGATGCTTATGGAAATCTTGAAGTAGCCATTTAAGCTAGATATCCATAAGTCCATAATGTTTCCCTACATTTTTTCACCATATTTTGATAGAGATATGAATGTGTCTAGCTATAAAAAGGGGGTGAGAGCATATGTGTGTGCACCTAGTATCTCAATGAGGGAAAGAGAAAGTTAGGTTGATGGAGAAAATGAAATTTTTGTGGTACAAAATTTATGATCTTGGATCATGGCCTCTTCATACTAGTCTACACACTAAAATATTTCCAACATTACAAAAATAACCTCAATCAATGTTTGTATGCATAAGTTATGTCTTCCATAAGTTCACTTACCCTGTTGACCACCATCGTATTGAGTGGATTCCATGTCAACCCCGTTACTCACACATATGGGGCTAGTTAGATATGTATTGTCAAGAATATGTCGGAGACTCCAAAACCCTAACACTAATTGAGGGTTGAGGCATGTAAAAACCCTAAACCTAACCCTATATGAATATCACACTATTTTTAATATTAGTCCACTAGGAAGAGAAGGGGTTCCATTTTGGGGGTATTGTTATTGTTCCATAGTTGAGTAGAGCATATAAGAGTGGGATATATAAGCATAATATATTATGTAGAATATTGTGTGGCAGTAATTTAGTGCATGGTTTCCATGGCAACTCCATATTGATTGCTCATTTATTTGTACTTGCATTTTATAACCAAGAAAAATAGAGCAAAGAATAGGCCCTACCTTCTATATAGGTTTTCTTTTGTATTAGGTGTTAGTCCCTAAAGTTGCACTCCACTGCTAAGGGCAAGCTAGGGCATCATTTATTTATTGCAAAATCATTTTGAGGGTTTTATGATTGGTTTTTTTTTAGTAAAGTGGTTTGAAACTGGTTTCAAGGTAACAACACAATATGAAAAACAAGATTAAAATAGAGTATATCCCATTGACTGAATAATAGGTAAACACAAAGATGGATTAAACAAATTAAGAAAAAGGAAGGTGAAGCCTTCAATTTGTCAACTTCACCAGAATTCTTGCCTCAAAATATCATAAAGAAACAAGATGTTTAGCTTGATATCAAACTTGAAAAATAATCTTTATAGTAAAATTTTCACTGTATAAATTAACAATCAAGAATCAAAAGCATTGCTATCTGAATATGAATTCAAGCATGAATAAAGAAATAATAGAGTAGAAAAAGAGGGTATAACCATCCATATGCCTTTTCTATTAAGTGTCAAATTGAACATAATGCCTTTACAATCTGCTTCACAAAAGGTCCTGTGGGTCTCCAATTTTTCGACCTCTTCCTCTCATTCTACAGAGTTTATATAGAAACAATAGATAATAATCAAGATCCAAAAGAAATGGATATGAAAACCTCCTCATCTATTTTTAGTTTCTTGTTTCAAATAATCAAGGATAATATCCAATCTGATCTCCAATTCGAATTGATGAGGTGGCTTGTCAACTGCTGTCCATGAGATTTTTCAGGAAAACAAATTTGGTAAATTCCTGAAAAATAGGGTCTAACAATCAATTCGACTCTCTTAAATGGTGATAGTTGTGTAAAATATGAGAGAGGGTTTTTTGAAGGGGAATGTTCCCAACAAAAACCTCTTTTGGTTTCATAAAATTCATCTCCATCTATTCTGCAACCTCTCTTGAAGAAGAAGACTAAAACATGAAAAAATAACAGAGTATTTCTTGTAGCTTATCAGAAAATTATCCCTCAAAGATCAATTCGAATATCTTAAATGGTGATAGCTATGTAAATACTGAGAGAGGTTTTTGTGAAGGGGAATGTTCCGAACAAAACTCTCTTCTGGTTTCATCAAATTCCTCTCCATCTGTTCTACAACCCCTCTTGAAGAAAACGACTAAAATAGGTAAAAATAATAGAGAATTTCCTGTAGCTTTTATGGTTCTTCTTTTAATGATTCTTTATGTACTGGAGAGATTCTTGTATTTCGTTTGAGATCTGATTTTGCATATTTAGAATGGTCTTCTATCACTATGACACTACTCAACATCATCTGATTTGTAATGAGGGTCTGCTACCCATGTCTTGATGTTCATGTTCTTCTTCTTCAAGGCAAGAAACCAAAGTATAGGCTAGATGTAGAATTGAGATGTTGTAGGATGTTTTAAGTGTAGCCTTGTGTTCACTAGTGAGAATTTGGATCTCTTCACATTCCCTACTTACAAGAATTCCTTGAAGAACATGCAACTCTTTCTCTTTCCCAATCTTTCCACTCATGAACTTGCATGACAGCTAAAATATTTCATAAGCTATCCCATCATTTCTCACAAATCTCTCACTAATAATTTCAACAAAGTTTGCTTGTATGACCACTTTTGATTTCTAGTCTACCTGTGAAACTAACATCAGACCAAATGAATATGATTTGGGTCCATCATAATGTATGATGCACCTTTCTAGAGTCATGGAAGACAAAACCCCACAATCTGCGAAGATACAAATCTATTCCCGAGATAATGATGCCAGGGGGTAGTATCTCTGTTCCACAAGGGTTTTCTCATCATGTTTCCATTTTTTCAAAATTGATAAAACCTTGAAAACCCCTTGACATGAAGATATCATGGCATCATCTGGAGGCAGGTAAGAAAACTTCATATTCTCCCAACAAATGTTATCGCTGGTGGATTCTGGATGCTTTGCTTCATCGAATCCTTATGACAAACCATGATTCTTTCCCCCTCTTGCGATTTGTAGGTTGTAGCTTCAAGTATGAAACAATCATATGACAATCTTCTTTGCGCTTCGATTGTTGAGCATATGATATAGGAGATGCAATAGCCTGTTCATGATTCTGCTTGGCAATTTTGCTTGTTCATCTATTGGCCATCTTATACATTATGCTATGCAGTGGGAATTACCGCGGGGTTTTCCATGATGTCAGACCCATTTTAACATTCGCAAAACCTGGAACCAACTACGATTTGGATTTTGAGCTTGAGCACTGGTTAATGGAAACCCTTTGTATTGTGTTCCCATGTTGTCAATAACCACAATGCCCGAATGTTCACTCTATATTCTCCATGAAATTGGACGTTCAATTGGGTGTTCTGTTTGTTTGATCTCTCATGATGACTCAATTGGGATTGCACGTTGTTGTTGATGGTATTATCGACATGTTTCAACCATAAGAAATCTTTCACCTTCATGATGAATGCCAATTATCAGAGCAGATGGCAATGACTTATGTTTACAAAAACTAATTCTTCGAGAACAGATGGCAGTGATCTCTATTGATAAGACAAATTGTCTTCAGCCAAGATAACTCCTCCTTGTTGTGGCTTGGTGTGGTGCTAGTCTTTGGCTTGATTTGTGCGTTGCTTGTTTGAAGATTGCATGAACCAGCTCCAAGGCTTCTATAACTAGCACCCTCGGGTTCTGAATTTGCCACCTGCAATCTGTTAGTGTATAACATTCCTCTGAGCAAATACCTGCGCCTAAATTCAGCAAAATCAGATAGGTATAATATAATGATCATTGAGAATTGGGCAATTTTAAAATGAGAGTTTCGTGGGTACAAAGCAATCGGATTATGAAACGGTTTGAATCAGTAAATGATTCCAAGTTATTGTGGACACATGCAAACTCTCAGACCACGATTCGTGTCATCATAATGAAATATGGATGACAGGCGTGTATCAAGGCATGATAATTTTGGCACTACGGGATGAGCCTTATTCCCGTAGCACTATTAATGACTTAGAAAAATTTGAATTTATGAAGTTCAAACATGCATATAAGGTGACACCTCATTTAAAACCATGTTTTTCAATTTCAAACTTGAATAAACTATTCAAAAAATGAAATGCAAACCATAAGACACTAAAAACAAACATCAAAATCAATTGGAAACATAAATTGAAGTGTAGGTAAGAAAGGTTTAGAATAAGGGTTTCTCACTAAACCAAGACCAAGTTAGAGACTAACATTAGGTTTCCTAGGTCACATTCTGTGTTAATTTTTTTTATGGTGTGTTCATTTTCTTGTTTCCTTTCATTTTGGTTTCATTTAGTTCCTATTGATCACAACACTAGTAATATTAAACATGAGGTATAAGGTAATAAACTACATAAGGTATAAGCTGGGAGGATTCTGATTCAGTGGAGAACACACTTTTTATAAAGGGGGAATCCCTCTAAGACGCAGAATTGGACGACAATGGTCAGAAATAAAACATCCATTGGACATCAAATCATGCACCCAATGATCACAATTTCCAAATAAAGGTCGACGTTGACGAGTAGGTGGGAGGATTCCGATTCAGTGGAGAACACACTTGTTATAAAGGGGGAATCCCTCTAAGAAACAAAATTGGATTAAAATGGTCGGAAATACAACATCCATTGGACATCACAACCTGCACCCAATCATCACAATTTCCAGATCCAGGCCGACATTGAGAAGAAGGTGGGAGGATTCCGACACGAGGGGTAGGTTACTGTGTACATATTGTCAGTCATTTCCACACGGAGGATTGGGGCCCCTCTTCCGACCAG
The DNA here is from genome assembly GCA_009831015.1 of Picea engelmannii. Taxonomy (NCBI): domain Eukaryota; kingdom Viridiplantae; phylum Streptophyta; class Pinopsida; order Pinales; family Pinaceae; genus Picea; species Picea engelmannii. Next base: position 175,822 of record ML790555.1, read on the forward strand.
ATCGAGTCAGGCTGAAGTATTGGCATTGCGTGTTTTATGTTATGCTAGAAAGTTTGGACATGGTCAATCTAGACAGCATGGTGTCGGTCCTAGTTGATGGGAGCATTGTTGAGGAGGTTGTACTCTGGGGTATTTGAGATGAAGAGCTAGTGACTGTCATCTATGGGGTGTCAGAGCTTTCCCAATCCAGGATAGACTACATGAATGTCACCAAAAGATTGAGGGGTCATAGTGCGAGCAGTGGGGTAATCATAAAGTGCATATCACCTCCGGGTCCCCTTGTTGTAGCACCACGGTGCATAGAGTGAAGGTTTAATGGTGTAGGAAATGTGGTAACTGCCTTCTAGATTCTTCTTTTCCTCTTTCAGGAAGGTTTTTTCATGGACTCAGTGGTATGGAGTTTCATGTTTTTGACATTGCTTCAGAAATCCACTAGGGGGTTTTTGTGAACATAAGTCGTTGAAGAGAAATAACACACAGAGGAAGTTGAACTCTCATGCCTTGTAAGTGGCTTCATAGACATTGGGCATTAGTGCGGTAGTCACACGTTTCAAATATGGTTCCAAGTGAACCTGTCAAGGGAATAGGAGCTCGGAATGGGAATCCTTGAATGTTTAAATAGAATCTAATGATTCTTGAAGTGAATCTTCCTAGATTGTACAACAAATGGTAGGAATTCTCACTAGAGGAGTGCCATAAGAGGTAGGCTGCGAAATACATGGGATTCGGTGGAAGACAAGGAAGCTCTTTGGATGAAGGTTCATGGTAATGTCTCAGAAGACACTATATGTAGCAGTGGTAGCAATGGAGATGGTGATGATCTTGAGATCAAGCTTGTGGAATGTAAGGATGATGTTTTGCAAAGAGAGAGGTTTTGAATGCATGTTTCGAGGTGGAGTTATGTAAATGGCCATACAGCTGTAACACCTGGATAGGAATGCATGCCCTGGTTTTGAAATGTCATCAAAAAAGTGACTACTATAAACTCACTTTTTTCCCATACTTATCTCTAACACATTGAACCAAAAGTTTCTTTAATTCTTTAATATTGCTGTGAAGTCGATTTTTTATTATTATTATTTTTAAAATATTATTATTGGCCTTGTGTGGTATTATTTTCCGATTTGACCGGGGAGTGGAAGGGTGACGGTGGGATGACATCTTAGTATGATTTGGCCATGCTTACCAACTATATCGGGTATTACATTTTGTCTGAATTCATATGTTTCTACTCATTCCTTTTTTTAGTTCTTATCTTCTCTAGCAGTATAAAGGAGGTTTGGTGTAATATTATTACATTTTGTTTGTAAATTTATATTTTTTTACTTGTTCCTTTTTCCGTTCTTACTTTATGGAGGAGGTTATACGGCTTGGTGATGGTGGGAAGCTTATATTTCATAGTAATGTTTTTCATAGTCATGCTTTTAAGATCAAGGTTTGATAGTGGAACTGCCTCTAGTAAAAGAATAATTTTTTATTTTTTTTAAGATTTTTTTTCTATTAGCTGACATAAAAGAACAAGTTCTTTCTGGGGATTTTTTTGGTTGCTTGAAGAACATCTATTTTTTATGTCAATTTTCATGTGGCTCTATTGGATAAAAGATATAGGATTTTCTCTACTTGAGATAAATTCTTTTAGTAATCATCTCAAAGAAATTAGGATAAAACATGATTTTAACCTTGAATTTCTTATTAGGATAACTGAGAGTGTGAGAATTATCAATGACAAGGGGATTATAGTTATGTTGTTATAGCTTTGGATTATCAATGACAAGGGGTTTATAGTTATGGTTTTATAGCTTTGGGTGCCTCTTTGTATATATTACAAAACCATAAATGATGATATATATATGAGTCTCTCTTTTCTTTTGTTTAATGACAAGGATTTTATATTCAAACTTTGGACTTCAATGCTAATATTTAATGAATTGAATAGATGTGCATATTACAAAATTGTTGTATCTCATCACATGGAAAATACAATGAAAAATGTTTTTACTATTGCAAATAGAACTAATTGTTAGGTCTACAGAGAAAATACCTTTCTAAAAATATTCATTAGTAGCATCAAATATGAAGAATACCTTAAATACATAAAGAAACACATTGTATTGAAACTTTGACATAGTTGAAACTATATGTATAATTACCTAAATGGACCTCTACTAAACCTACATGTGAGATATTTCATAAACATTATTATCATAAGAAAAACATTTACAAGAGGAAGATCTTAGTTAGCATTTAGAAATATATTTACTAAAATTTCACCCTTTTGATCAAGATAACTCAAACCTTCAAATGTTCCCTTTGAGGAGTTCACTATTGTGAATCCCAAACAATTCAAGGGAAACAAAACAAATATAATTTGGATAAAACATAAATATCTTTCATGGAAAGACCTAATAACACTTCAATTTTGTATAAAACATTAAACTTATAAAAAAAAATAAAGTATGGATCCAATAAGAAATTTAGAAAAATAACTATATTGAGTTGTAAGAACTGATGTCAATAAAGAATTATTTACTAACAATAAAGAATAGATTGGATCTCATAACTTATGTTTTTCTCATAGTGGTCTATGTATCTACTTATTTTCATAATGGTCAAGGTATCTATCATAAGTATTGCAAAGAGGTGGTGTTTCAACCATGCAATAAGTTTTATTTCTTGTGTCTTAGCAAATCTTTTTTTGCATCCTTGCCATAGTTTTTACTAATCCTCATTTAGAATAATACCCTTTCTCTCATGGTAGAAAATCTTGTTTTTCAACCTCACTATAGTTTCTATATATCTCCTTCTCATGGTTACCAATGAAAATTTTTCCCTGTAGTTGCTACTAAAGATGTGGTCTCTAGGATCATTTCACTTCAGTCTATATTCTTACCAAAATTGTAGTCTATGGTTTTATTATTTGTTGCAAAAGTCATCATAAAACTATTGAATAAATCCATCTCCATCACGTCCAATGTCCTTGTATATTTCACTATTAGATATTATAGAGATGATTGTTTTTACTCACTCTTATGGCATGTGATTTTCAATTTTGATCTTTGATATTGTCAACTGAATACAAATGGTTAAATTTGCATAGTCCCTGAGTTAACTTGTTAAAACATATGTTTTGATGTCCTATGTAGGTGGTACATGTATATTGTTGATGGAATGGATGAGGTATGAACATAATTTTCTAATGTGGATTAGGATGCTCATTCATTCATGCATATTAATAAAATCAGGGAAATAAATTCTTTCTTTTTGTTAAGTAATAAATGTCCAACATAGAGTTGAAGATAAAACATACTCTCTTTTTTCATAATCCATAAGAATATGCATGACAATTATGTTTAGTTTTCTAATGGGTTTGTCCAATGGGAGCTTATGATATAACCATGTTGACCTATGGTCGCCCCATGTCATACTGTGTTCAAACATCTCAAGAAATGTTTCAATCCTAGATCATCATTGTTGCATAGTGTTCAAATGTTTCAATACATTCTTACCTATGAAATTCACATACAAAGAAATTTCCACCCATTATAGATTTACCATTGATATTGTGGCATAAATGGCCACTACAAAATGTTTAATCTCCTCTATTATTCTTCAATATCCCACTCCTATATTATTTTCTCATCTATGGAATAACAAAAATACCAAAAGAATGGAATCCCTTCCTTTTCTAGTGGCCCAATATTTAACATAGCCTCCTAGTTGTCTAGGGTTATGGTTAGGGTTAGGGTTTTTTCATGCCTCAACCCTCAATTAGTGCTATGGATTTTTACCCTCTTGAATTGTTTTGAAAATTCACACATAACTATACTCACATGTGTTAGTAATGGTGGTTGACGTGGCATCCATCCATGCAAGGTAGTACAAATTGTCATAAATTTTGCATACAAATTATGATGGAGGTTATTTTCACATGGTTGGAAATATTTAGTTGTGTAGAAAAATTTCAAGGTGATAGGACCTATTATTACAAATATTTTACCCCAAAAAGTGTCATTAATTCCTCATATAGGATCTGAAATTTTTTGGAACCTATTTCACCAAACAAGGACCTACCCCTAAAATGGGCCTTGCAAGAGTGTTCCTCCAATATTTTAACCCAAAAAGTACCAAGATAGATGAATTTTTTTATGATGATCCATTCTAGGTCATCTCCTGTGAAAAATGTTTCAAATAGAGGTGCCTCCTAAGTGTTTTTCTTTATCTTCTGAAGTTGATAATTGTAGTTTCTACACATATTGTTACTTCCCTTGATCTATTTTCAATGATGTTGTGCCAAGTAGATCCATCATTGGATGGTATCCATACAATAGAAATAGGTGGAACCCAAACTAGGTATCATGTGATGTATTGGGTATGTGATATTCTCATATCTTTCTTAGTTTTTGATTGATGTGTGAAGTCCACATCATGGCGAGTGGTAGTGGAAACATTGAAACTGTTCCAATTAGAAGAGGGAATGATAGTAGATGATGTGGGATGAATGGATATTTCTAAGCAGACTGCGGATGTTTGAAATGGAAATAATACTTCAGCTTAAGGTGGGGAAAGAACTAGCTTGGGAGTCTTTTTATAAGGAATATATGGAGAAGGAGGAGGAGACCACGATTGAGTTGAGTGTTGAACATGATCTATTCTAGCAATGGGATATCTATGTTGCATATGTATGTGATGAAGAATATCAATGGATTTAATAGTGTAGGGAGTAGATAGAAAGGCATGAGAAATGATTACCATTATGATAGGTTATGCTGAATGAGCTATGTGAGCATAGTGAGTGGTGTTTGCATGGTCATAATTGATTCATAAGGTGTACTAGTTTTCTTAGGAGGGTTGGAGACTTGGTGTTTCAAGGTGTGTAAATATACCACAAAATGGGAGTTTGTATTATGGAAATGAAACCAATGTTGGGTGCAATATAAGGGTGGTTCTAGAAAAAGAATGAAGATGAGAGAATTTGTTCTCATTGAATTTTAGGTTTATAGTTAGTGATTTGGAAGGAAGGAAGATAGGTCTGTTGTGTAAGTCTACATTTCACTACTAGATAATGGAGTAAGGCATGATCAAGGGTGTAACTCTCACAAAAGGTCACTTCATGAAAAAAGGAATGGATAAAAATAGAACTAAACTTAATAATGAGAACCTCTAGAAAACTAAAACTAAAATTAATAATGAGAACCTCTTTGTAGTCATGGATTTGCAGGTGGATCCAATGTTGAGTGAATATTTCAATATATTGATGTACACTTTGATTAGGAGATTGGAAATGTTTCAACTATTGGCACATAAAATATCAACTAGACACAAGAGGATAAAATTTATGTGAATGTCATAGTATAAAACATCTGAAGTCTTATTGCACTCCAAAAGTGGTTTGGAAGAGTGGGTTGCAGTTAATTTCCATTTATATTTCCACCATGCTAGAGATATACCTTTTAGATAGAATTATATGATAGAGAGGAACTGAGCTCTGATGATGCTTATGGAAATCTTGAAGTAGCCATTTAAGCTAGATATCCATAAGTCCATAATGTTTCCCTACATTTTTTCACCATATTTTGATAGAGATATGAATGTGTCTAGCTATAAAAAGGGGGTGAGAGCATATGTGTGTGCACCTAGTATCTCAATGAGGGAAAGAGAAAGTTAGGTTGATGGAGAAAATGAAATTTTTGTGGTACAAAATTTATGATCTTGGATCATGGCCTCTTCATACTAGTCTACACACTAAAATATTTCCAACAGTACAAAAATAACCTCAATCAATGTTTGTATGCATAAGTTATGTCTTCCATAAGTTCACTTACCTTGTTGACCACCGTCGTATTGAGTGGATTCCATGTCAACCCCGTTACTCACACATATGGGGCTAGTTAGATATGGATTGTCAAGAATATGCCAGAGACTCCAAAACCCTAACACTAATTGAGGGTTGAGGCATGTAAAAACCCTAAACCTAACCCTATATCAATATCACACTATGTTAAATATTAGTCCACTAGGAAGAGAAGGGGTTCCATTTTGGGGGTATTGTTATTGTTCCATAGTTGAGTAGAGCATATAAGAGTGGGATATATCAGCATAATATATTATGTAGAATAGTGTGTGGCCGTGATTCAATGCATGGCTTCTATGGCAACTCCATAGTGATTGCTCATTTATTTGTACTTGCATTTTATAACCAAGAAAAATAGAGCAGAGAATAGGCCCTACCTTCTATATAGGTTTTCTTTTGTATTAGGTGTTAGTCCCTAAAGTTGCACTCGACTGCTAAGGGAAAGCTAGGGCATCATTGATTTATTGCAAAAGCATTTTGAGGGTTTTATGATTGGTTTTTTTTTAGTAAAGTGGTTTGAAACTGGTTTCAAGGTAACAACACAATATGAAAAACAAGATTAAAACATAGTATATCCCATTGACTGAATAATAGGTAAACACAAATATGGATTAAACCAATTAAGAAAAAGGAAGGTGAAGCCTTCAATTTGTCAACTTCACCAGAATTATTGCCTCAAAATATCATAAAGAAACAATATGTTCAGCTTGATATCAAACTTGAAAAATAATCTTTACAATAAAATTTTCACTGTATAAATTAACAGTCAAGAATCAAAAGCATTGTATGAATACAAGCATGAATAAAGAAATAACAAAGTAGAAAAAGAGGGTCTAACCATCCATATGCCTTTTCTATTAAGTGTCAAATTGAACATAATGCCTTTACAATGTGCTTCAAAAAAGGTCCCTTGGGTCTCCAATTTTTCGACCTCTTCCTCTCATTCTATAGAGTTTATATAGAAACAATAGATAATAATCAAGATCCAAAAGAAATGGATATGAAAACCTCCTCATATATGTTTAGTTTATTGTTTCAAATAATCAAGGAGAAGATCCAATCTGATCTCCAATTCAAATTGATGAGGTGGCTTGTCAACTACTGTCCATGAGATTTTTTAGGAAAACAAATCTGGTAAATTCCTGAAAAATAGGGTCCAACAATCAATTCGACTCTCTTAAATGGTAATAGTTAGGTAAAAACTGAGAGAGGTTTTTGTGAAGGGGGATGTTCCCAACAAAAACCTCTTTTGGTTTTATAAAATTCATCTCCATATATTTTGAAACCTCTCTCTTGAAGAAGACTAAAACAGGAAAAAATAATAGAGTATTTCTTGTAGCTTATCAAAAAAATAGCCCTCAAAGATCAATTCGAATATCTTAAATGGTGGTAGCTATGTAAATACTGAGATAGGTTTTTGTGAAGGGGAATGTTCCCAACAAAAAAATCTTTTGGTTTGATCAAATTCCTCTCCAGCTATTATGCAACCTCTCTTGAAGAAAAAGACTAAACAGGTAAAAATAACAGAGAATTTCCTGTAGCTTTTATGGTTCTTCTTTTAATGATTCTTTATGTACTGGAGACACTCTTGTATTTCGTTTTAGATCTTATTTTTCATATTCAGAATGGTCTTCTATCACTATGACACTACTCAACATCACCTGATTTGTAATGAGGGTTTGCTACCCATGTCTTGATGTTCATGTTCTTCATCTTCAAGGCAAGAAAATAGAGTATAGGCTAGATGTAGCACCAAGCTGCTGTAGGATGTTTTAAGTGTACCCTTTCATTCACCAGTGAGCATTTGGATCTCTTCACATTCCCTACTTACAAGACTTCCTTGAAGAACATGCAACTCTTTCTCTTTCCCAATCTTTCCACTCATGAACTTGCATGACAGCTAAAATATTTCATAAGCTATCCCATCATATCTCATAAATCTCTCACTGATAATTTCAACAAAGTTCGCTTGTATGACCACTTTTGATTTCCAGTCTACCTGTGCAACTAACAGAAGACCAAATGAATATGATTTGGGTTCATCATAATGCATGATGCACCTTTCTGGAGTCATGGAAGACAAAACCCCACAATCTACGAAGATACAAATCTATCCTCGAGATAATGATGCCAGGGGACAGTATCTCTGTTCCACGAGGGTTTGCTCATCATGTTTCTAGGTTTTCAAAATTGCTAAAACCCTGGCAACCACTTGACATGAAGATATCATGGCATCATCTAGAGGCAGGTAAGAAAAATTCATATTTTCCCAACAAATGTTATTGTTGGTGGATTCTGGATGCTTTGCTTCATTGAATCCTTATGACAAACCATGATTATTTCCCCCTCTTATGATTTGCAGGTTGTATCTTCAAGTATGAAACAATCATATGAAAAGCTTATTCACACTTCGATTGTTGAGCAGATGATACAAGAGATGCAAAAGTCTGCTCATGATTTTGCTTGGCAATTTTGCTTGTTCATATATTGGCCATCTTATACAATGTGCTATGCAATGGAAATTACCGCGGGGTTTTCCGTGATGTCAAACCCATTTTAACATTCGCAGAACCTGGAACCAAGTACGATTTGGATTTTGAGCTTGAGCATTGGGTAATGGAAACCCTTTGTACTGTGTTCCCATGTTGTCAATAACCACAATGCCTGAATGTTCACTCTGTATTCTCCATGAAATTAGGCATTCTTTGTGTTTGATCTCTCATGATGACTCGATTGGGCTTGCACATTGTTGTTGATGGTATTGTTGACATGTTTCAACCATAAGAAATCTTTCACCTTCATTATGAATGACAATTATCAGAGTAGATGGTAATGACTTTTGTTTACAAAAACTAATTCTTTGAGAACAGATGGCAGCGATCTCTGTTGATAAGACAAATTGTCTTCAGCCAGGATAACTCCTCCTTGTTGTGGCTTGGTGTGGTGCTAGTCTTTGGCTTGACTTGTGCATTGCTTGTTTGAAGATTGCATGAACCAGCTCCAAGGCTTCTGTAACTAGCACCCTTGGGTTTTGAATTTGCCACTTGCAATCTGTTAGTGTATAACAATCCTCTGAGAAAATACCTGCGCCTAAATTCAGCAAAATCAAACAGGTATAATATAATGATCATTGAGAATTGGGTGATTTTAAAATGAGAGCTTCGTGGGTACAAAGCAATTGGATTATGAAACGGTTTGAATCTGTAAATGATTCCAAGTTATTGTGGACACATGCGAACTCTCAGACCACGATTCGTGTCATCATAATCAAATCTGGATGATAGGCGCATATCAAGGAATAATAATTTTGGCACTACAGGAATAGCCTTATTCCCATAGCACTATTAATGACTTAGAAAAAATTGAATTTATGAAGTTCAAATAGGCATATAAGGTGACACCTCATTTAAAACCATGTTTTTCAATTTCAAACTTGAATAAACTATTCAAAAACTGAAATGCAAACCATAAGACACTAAGAACAAAGATCAAAATCAATTGGAAACATAAATTGAAGTCTAGGTAAGAAAGGTTTAGAATAAGGGTTTCTCACTAAACCAAGACCAAATTAGAGACTAACATTAGGTTTCCTAGGTCACATCCTGTGTTCATTTTTTTATGGTGTGTTCATTTTTGTGTTTCCTTTCATTTTGATTTCATTTAGTTCCTATTGATCACAACACTAGTAATATTAAACCTAAGGTATAAGGTAATAAACTACATAATAAAATATTTTAGGGTGAGTGCATGAAGTTGGTGGATGATAAATTGGCAATGAAGTGAGAAGCAGTCTGCACTGGTAGAAATGCATGTGTGTTTATAGGAACATCCACATGTTCTTGATGTGATAGGTTCAACAAAACTTGAACCTTCAATCAACAAGCCACATAAGCACGTTAAAAAATAATGTGTGTGCGCTCTCAAGAATGTGCACACATTCTTGAGAAACACGTGTACAAGAACATGTGTGTGTTCCTTAGAAAAATTGAAATAAATAATGTGCACGGGATTTAGGAACACACATGTGTTCCTAAAGAATGAATGTGTTATTGGGAACATGAATTTGCACATGTTCCTCTTAGCATGAAATCTCTCTCTCTCTCTCTCTCTCTCTCTCTCTCTCTCTCTCTCTCTCTCTCTTCCCCCATCTCCCTACCTCCATCTATCTTCCTCTCTCTCTCTTACCGCTCTCTCCCTCTCTCTCACTCGTTGCCTCCCCCCCTCT